>CAKKOB020001799.1:0-17996 GCA_918844115.2 Phlebotomus perniciosus
GACTGACAAAATTTACAGTGAGTATAGTCCTTTATGTTTACTTTGATTCCATAAAGGTTTGGTCAATGTTCAGTCTAAGACCAACCAGAAAACTCCAACTGTGGAAGTAGCCCCTTGCTAATCTAGCCCCGCGCTCCCCTACGTCACTTCTAACTATAATATCTACCCAAGGGAGAGATACTATGCAATGAAGTGGTGTACATTTGAATAGAAGTGAGCGAGAGCTTTTGGAAGAGGAATGGAAATGCTAAGATAGTCA
This sequence comes from Phlebotomus perniciosus, assembly GCA_918844115.2. Taxonomy (NCBI): domain Eukaryota; kingdom Metazoa; phylum Arthropoda; class Insecta; order Diptera; family Psychodidae; genus Phlebotomus; species Phlebotomus perniciosus. Next base: position 260 of record CAKKOB020001799.1, read on the forward strand.
AGTAATTTTGAAAGCATCCAAAGAAGATCAGGAGCTTTGGAAAGTTCTTCCATAACCTTAGATTTTTTAGGAGCTTATGAAAACTTTCAGGAGCTTTCAAAGAAATTCCTAAACATCGAAAAATAAGCTTGATTAGGTGAAGGCTTTATAAAATTCTGGAGAATTTTTACGGATTTTTTTTAAAGTTCTTAGAAAGCTTAGGAACTTCTTCTAAAAAGCTTTATTAGAAAGTTTTCATAGAAAGTTTTAGGAAGCTTTCTTATGAAGCTTCAGGAAGCTTTGTTATAAAACTTTAGAAAGCTTTATTAGAGCTCTTAAGAATGCTTTATTAAAAAGCTGTTGAAAGCTTTAAGAAAACTTCTTATAAAGCTGTAGAAGGCATTAGTATATAAAATAAAATAGATAGGTTGAAATCTCCAGAAAGCTTCCGATTTGGAGCATTTGAGAGCTTTTTTACAAAATATGAATGTATTGGAAGTGGTGTACGTATTTTTGACCATCTTCCCTTTGTATCTACCCCTTGTGAAAAGCTCACTGGATGGTAAAAAAAAAGGAAACTTGAAGGAAGTATATAGCATGAAGGGGGCGGTGGGGGGATAGATTAGAAAAACTATTTCGATATTGAAGTGGAGAAAATGCGATAAAGAGAAAGAGACACACATTCACACGAAAAATCAACCCTCATCGCGCTCAAAAGGCACTTCATTGAGGGTTGGGGGGTGGTAACCCATCCCCATGCAATCCAATAATGTGGCCACGTACAGGAGATATCAGCGAGAAAATGTGCTCAAGTCTAAAGCTCTTCGAGACGCTCTTCTTTCGATACTCCGCAGACGGAGAAATAGCTCTCTCCATACTTCCTTCATTTTGCAACATTATCATCATCAATACGACGGATACCACCCCCAACAAATAGTTTGGCGTCATAAACACCTTCTCAGCGGATAGAATGTCTGCGAACATTTACCACCCACTACCCCCCAATTTTTTTTGGCAAGGGCACAGAAACGCGAAAAACATTCACATCCAACAAAAAAGACACATACACACATACACGAAAAGTATTGAGAAAGTTTCTCTGCAAGGAGTACTTAAAAAAGTTTGAAGCTTTTTCTTCTTGTGCCATTCATCGTCCCTCAACATTGGAACACTCTTCATTTGCTCGCAAGTATTTTAGCAGGAAAAGAAATAAATTTTACTCACTTTGCCATATTAGTTTTCCCACCTTTGAACACCCCTTGTAGGTCCAAAATCCTCTAGGGTTGGAGGAAGAATCAGCAAAAAGGTTTCTGGAGATTCTCTAGAATGGTTAGAGAAAAATATTGCTCTATGTTTCTTCAGGATTCGGAAAATTTATAAAAATACTTAATACTTAATCAAATAGGTAAATCAATCAATAATTTTTTGATTTATGAAAAAAAAAATTAAAAAAATCAGGAAAAAATCTCAGCATTTTTAGGGGCTCGAATAAAAAACGTTAAAATACTTTTGGAATAACCTTTGTAGTTAAGGTTTTTCTTAACGTATTTTCATGAAATTAAAAACATTATAAGGATGAAGAAATGTCCTTAACAGCTTATGAAAAGAATTTATGCCCGTCAGAGAGAAACAGCCGAAAAAGAAGCTTAACAGTAAACTTCATTTGGAAATAAGTTTCCAGTGCAAGGTTTTATTAAAACCTCAGTATTTAAGAATGTTCTTAGCCGATTTTGATGAAACACAAAGCGTTTAAAAGATGAGAAAATTGTCTGGGAGGCTATAAAAATGAAGTTGAGCGCTTCAAAAAAAAAAGAAACTATCCGATCTGAGTGTAAAATTTTAGAAAACTTCTTTTGGAAACAAGATTCAAGACTTCATTAAAACCTCCATAGGTAAGGAAATTCTTAACCGATTTTGATAAAATAAAAAGCATTTTAAAGACAATAAAATTTCCCTGAAAGCTGATGAAAGAAGTTGAGCACTTCGCAAAGGAAAGACAGTTTTCAAATTCGGGAAGACTTATGATAAGGGGCAGATATTATGGTATAAAAGATGTACACCACTTCTAGCACTTCCACATTTTGATGAAAAGCTCCCCAAAGAACAATTCGAAAGCTTTGAAGAGCTTTCATTCTATCAAATTTATTTACTAAAGCCTTTTAGAGTTTCTTAAGAAAGCTTCCTTAAAAAGATTTAAAGAGCTTTTTAAGAAAGATTGCTAGATCTTCCAAAAATTTTGCTAGTACTTTCTAAATAAGCTTTCTAGAGCTTTCTAAATAAGCTTTTTAGAGCTTTCTAAGTAAGCTTTCTAGAACTTTTTAAGAAAACTCACTAGAGCTTCCAAAGAAGGCTTCCAAGAGCTTTTTATAAGAAGGCTTTCAAGGACTTTGAAAAAGTTTCTAAATAAGCTTTCTAGAGCTTTCTAAGAAGATTTCTAGAACTTTCTAAGAAAACATGCTATAGCTTTCTAAGAAAACTTGCTAGAGCTTCCAAGAGCTTTCTATAAGAAGGCTTTCTAGAGCTTTCTACGACAGCTTTCTAAAGTTTCCAAAGAGAGCTTTCTGAAAAAGGTTCCCAGAGCTTTCTAATAAAGCTTACTAGAGCTTTCTAAGAAAGCTTTCTAAGAAATATCTACTCTGGATGCCTTCTAAATTACTTGAGTTATCTTAGCATTTCCATTTTACTTCCTAAAGCTCTCGTGTATTTCCATTCAAATGTACACCACTTCAGTCCATAATATCCCCCCTTGACTTATGAGCAAATATTAACAAATATCCTCACTGTCCGGAAAGCTTAGTAGCAACTTTAGACTCTTGACGAAGAAGATGTGGTAAAATAATACTTGGAAGAGAGCTTATTAGAATTGACCTCTGACACGTTGAATTTTTTTCTTGTAACTTTTACACCAACACCTCTAGTTGCACTTTTGCAATTCCCTTCGTGGAGTTGAAAGAGGAAACCAATAAATTACGGATGTCGTGGTGGGAAAAACAGTGAGAGAAAAAGGGTAAAAAGAAAAGCTGGGGGACGAGCAAGAGTGTCCTTATGTAGTGGCGCGTCGGGATATTATTCCTCGTTGTCCCAGGATCTAATTAATACCTCTGTGTATGTGTTGAAGTAGAGTTTTAATATTACATTTTAGTTGGAATTTATTTCCCCACCATTCAAAGGTGGTGGGAATGGAGATTTTTGCAATTGTGTTGATGCCCTTTGAACACAAGAATGCTAAAATTCTGCACAGCTAACACTTGGGGTTCACCACTGCTGTTTTTTCCTCCCATCCCTCGCTGAATCTTCTAATGAAAAGGGCAAAGCAATTTCAATTTAAGAGCCCTATATTAAAAAACATTACACCTATAAATGACTAAGGTTCTAAGGCGCTAAATACTGGGAGACGCACTCAATTAATGTCACTCCCATTTAATTCAATCACATAATTTTCTCCGCCTCCATTAATTGCCATTAATTACGGAATATTCATGTAATTTGCCTATTAAATTCCCACGAGGAATCTCTTTTGCATGGCAAATGATGAAATTGAGATGAATTTTTAATGAATCAGACGTCTACATTGATTTTTGCTGCGAGCAATTCCTCAGTATTTTCCAGTCTTTAAGGATAATGTATTTTGTGTAAATAATACGATTTAAGCTCGTTATTTTATTAATTCGTTGCTCTCTTGAATTATTTCACTTCAATTTTCATTTATTAGGAAGATTTTTTGGGATTTAATAGATAGGAATCATCTTATTGTTTCTTGAATTAATGACTAAATTTTTTGCTTCTTGGGAAAGTTCACGCAAAATAATCAAAAGCTCCATAGAGCTTTTTTACAATATTTAAGGCACTAGACCTCCATCATGAGGCACCCCTTGATCTTGCTACTTTGTGGCCAAACAGGAGTGACTCGGTGGGTTGGTTGGAGCGTGGTAAGCAAAATGGACTTGATATGAAAGATAGAAGTGGGTGCAATTTTCCTTCATACAAGTGTGGGTGGAATTTTGCAGGCGAGAGCATCTCCAGGTCGCGTCTTGCATACAAAATGTTAAATTTCCTGCCACGACTCTCACCTATGACGAGTCGAAATGGAATATATTCCACCGTGTCAGGTGAGATTTAGTCGCGGCGGCGGCAAAAAAAACTTCATGGAAGAAGGAGGTGCAGTATTTTTGTGGGTGGTTCACACTTTCAATTGTCAACGCGGGGTTGTTTGAAATTCAAAACTTCCAACCCCCATATCAAACTGTGTGGCGCGTCTCACCTGATAATCATATTCTGAGCGTGCCAAGCTTCCATGTTTGTCATTAATATTGCATCATTAGAAACATGACTAAAATACAACTCACTGCAAAACAAATTTTCGTGACATCTCTCATAGCAAATAGAGAATTCATCCCACAACTCCTGGATGGAGTCCCTCCACCGTCGAGAGTTGTTGGAGAGATGAGAAAGAATATAAATGAGTAATTTTAAATATAAATCCTTCGAATATTCTTCCGTGTGTTATACTCATATTTAAATTATGACACTTTTTCTGTGGGACTGGAACTTCGGGTTTATTCAAAGGGGCGATATTATAGAAAGAAGTGGTACACTTGAACAGAAGTTCGAGAGCGTCTTCGGAAGTGGAAGTGCTAATGAATTAAATTATTTTTCAACATTCAATACGCTTTAAGAACATTTTACGAGCTTTTAAAAAAAATTGAAAGCTTTTGCGTCAATTTGTGAGCTTTTATCAAACTTTTGGAGCTTTTAAGAAAATTCCGGAGCTTAGAAGGAAAAAAATATTCTTGGATAAATTAAAAAGTCAAAGCTATGTAAAAATGCTGCATAAGAATTTCATGAGCTATAGAACTTCTTGAAGATGTATATGTATATATCTTTGGTTTAAGTTTTCGAGAGCTTTTACGGATATTTTTGAAGCTTTCTTAAAAGATGTTAGTACAGAAAATAAAATAATTGAGATGAAAGCTCGAACAAGACCCTTAAAATTTCCTTTTAAATCTCTATTTAGCTTAATTTTAAAGCTCTTCAAAACTTCCTTAATGCTTCTCTTTAAAGCACTTTAAAGCTTCTCTTGAAAGCTCCGTAAAGCTTTTCTGTAAACCTCTTTTAAGTTTCTCTTTAAAGCATTTTTAAGCTTCCCTTAAAAGCTCCTTAAAACTTCTCTTCAAAGCTCTTTTAAGCTTTCCTTGAAAGCACTTTTAAGCGTCTCTTTAAAGCTGTTTTAAGTTTCCCTTGAAAGATTCTATTTAAAGCTCTTTAAGTTTCTCTTTAAAATATTTTTAAGCTTCCCTTGAAAGCTTCTTAAATTTTCCCTTGAAGGCTTCATTTATAAAAGCTCTTTCAAAACCCCTTAAAAATTCTTTCGTCATGGCTTCGATTATTCTTTCATTTTCGGTCGTGTATACATATATAAAATTATAGCTTTTTGTAAACGCTTTTGGAACAAATTTGATTGATAAATACATATAGATATTATAGATTAGCGAATATCCAAAATATAAATATCGTTTACACTTTCATATGGATATAATTTGCGGTGATTTACACTGTTGTGAAACTTTTGCAATTTGCCTTATTTTCCATTACACAAGCGAGTGGAAAAAAAGGGTGTTTCCGCCACTATTGATGGCTTTTAATTTAAAAGTTTCTCTGTGTTGGATTGAGTGGATTAGATTTGTTTGGCGCCAATTGTTGCCGAGGAAAAAGCACAACTGCAAATTACATATAAAAGCTCAGTGGCGTCACACGTGGAAGTGTCGCCATAAAGTGTGACAACCCGAAGGGAAAATATGCATTAAGGAGTTACTTGGAGGCAGAAGAGCGCCCCATAAACCTCCCCTTTGATATGCAATATTGATGATGAAAGTGTCACTGGCAATTCGCATGAGTCATTTCAGGGAAAAAATATGTTTCTTGAGTTTCTGAGCTCTCTCAAACATTAATTCCGCGAGGAAGGGGCAATTCATTGGACTAATTGAATGACTGCTTGGGAGATTATGTCTTGGATGTTTCAATGGACAAAAATTCACCATTTAACACACGATAGTCTCTTTTTTTCTGGTGCGGTTCCAATGAAGATGGAGGAGAACATTTATTTGATTTAGTGCTAATGGTTTTACTGTGTGCAACATTCATTTTGTAACAGGTTTTCCTTCTTCAAACATTTTTGCTTCTTTTCTGCAAGCGAGACACAAAAACGAATGAAGGTGAAAGAGATTTCAAAGAATCGTTCTGCATTTTAGTGTTGTACTTCACCTTCTTTTAATGATCAAAATATCATCAATTTGAAGATTTTACTTCAGTGGCAAAATCACTGAAATACCCATCCAAAAAGTCCACCTTCAATTGATTCTAAATCATCGGATGATTTTTCATTTATGGTCAAAACACTTTTTTTCTCATAATACAACCCAACTTTCCTCTGTATGAGAAATTTCGCGAATATTCCCCAGGTATAAAACCCGTTTTAAGCGCATCTTATCCTCCATGTCTGGGTCTTTTACTTTTTGATATTTTAAGCTAACATTGTTGCTGTCTCGTTCTTGAATTGGTGAACTTTTCTGCATCTTCTTTTTTGTCATTTTTTTATAAATATAAAAGTCCTCCGCGTATTTAGTGAAAATTTCCGTCTTTGTGGCAATTATCATAAATTTTCGCAAATTGTTTTTGGCTCTCTGTTTTGGCAATATGGACAAAACCTCTCCCTTTGGTCCTTTTGCATTTCTTTCTTGTTAGATCTATTGGGTGGGTCAAGTGCCAGAAAACTGCGATGGCAAAGGGACGAAATCATTTCATTTTTGTCATTTTGCCACAAAAAACATTCACATTTGAGTGGGATTTTTCATTTTCCGAGCCCTCCTACGTGGGAAAGCGCCCATAAGAAATGGGACAGTTTCACAGATTAACAATATGTCATCAAAACATAGATAAAATGCAACGAATTATTAATCATATAAAAATCAATATTCTTGAAATAGTATACTTTCCTAAAGCTTTTAAAAGAATTTCTAGCACTTTTAGAATAATTCTTGTAAAAATCTTTTTAAACTTAGAAAATGCTTTTGCTATCCCCGATAAAAGAATATCTCATGGTATGTTTGGTGTAAGATATAAAAGATTAGATAAATATTACGTCATCTGGCGGAATACAAAGTACATACTATTGTTTCATTGACGACGTTTATTTATTTAAACTCAAACCGTTATAAAAAAAGCGTTTTTAAAAGTGTAAAATGCATTTAAAGTCGGTTAAAAGCATTAGAGCATTGTAGCATTGTAGTTTTAATGCGTTTTAAAGCATTTTAAACTGTTTAAAAACGTTTTAATGTAGTTTAATTGCGTTAAAATTCGTTTTAAACTTTTTAAAAAGTGTTTTAGTACGTTAAAACACTTTTTAAACAGTTTAAAACTCATTTTAACGCAATTAATACGTTAAAACACTTTTTAATTAGTTTAAAACACATTTTAACGCAATTAAACTACGTTAAAATAACTATTAAAGGTTTAAAATGGATTTTAACGCAATTAAACTACGTTAAAACGCTTTTAAAAAGTTTAAAACGAATTTTAACGGTTAAATGTGTTTTTAACGCATTTTAAGCCGGTTAAAAACGTTTTAACGAAAATTAGGGAGAAAAGATTTTTTTGTTTCATGATCCATTAAAATTGTTTTCTTGAAGAGTTTTGAAAAATATCTAAGAAGTTTGGAAAGACTTTTAGACTTTCTAAGACAATTTCAAAAAACTTTTAGACTAGGAAACTTTTTCTGGGAATAGTAAAAAATTCTTGTGAATTTTAGCATTTCTTAGATTTTTTTTTCAATAAAACATGATCGCCTTTTTGAAATTCAAGTTTTAGGCGTTTAATGGCGCCAAAAATCACAATCTACCTCAGAACAAGTAGTTTTAAGTCCATTTCAAATATTACAATGCCTAAAAAATCTTCAAAATCACTTCAATCTAATCAAATTTATTCCCCCTTCAGTAAAAATTGCCCTCTGGTGAGTATTTACAGCTAAAAAACACGCTAATCAACCCCAAAACCCATTTGAAATATATGAAGGGTATTTAAAGAAAAAATTGCCCTAAACCAGGAGATTTCATCAATAAAAATCTCCAAAGCGTGTCAATTAATGTTAGCCCAAAAATTGTGTAAGAATTGTACTTTACGATGAATTTCTTAGCTGTTGCGTCTTGTCAGCACTTAATTTGGTCGCGTGATTTAATTGTGCGACGATCACCTCAGGAAATTGCAATAAAAATGAGTCACGGGATTGAAGCATGACTACGTGGGGGAAAAATTGAGAGACCGATTTGATGTATTTTGGGGAAATCGGACGGAAAATTGACTCTATAGAGGGTGAAATGCATCGAAATTGCAATTTTGCACGCAATTTGTAAGTTTGAAAATTACATGGTTTTCTTGCCAGGTGTTTTTTTTTAGGCTAGTTGGATGCAATTAACATTTAACCTGCAGCTGTTGCAAGTTTCCTCTATAGAAAAAAAATAAACATCGTATGATTTTCCTTAACACCCCCTGATTTTTTTGTTTGCCAACTGAATCGCATTATTTGCTGAATTAATTATAGATATTGAGCTTTTCTTGGGAGGGATTTTTTTTCCTGTCTAACGTGTGAAAATGCGTATTTAGGAGTCACGAAAATGTCTGTAAAACATGGAAAAGAAATTGTAGGAATTTTGTACGTTTATGTGGTAGGAAAATCGACTAAATAGTCATGAGATAATTTATCAAATTTCTATAAATAATATGTATTTGCCTGAAAACTGTATTTATGCTTTCGTGCGGAGTCTCAAGATCGCCAAGCAACATAATGTTGGTCATAATTTAATTTAGACACACAAAATATCAACCGAATGACAATTTCATCTCGAGCCAAGGGGGAGATACTAACTTAAATTAACTTTTTGCAAATCTTCATAAATTTCTATGTTTTAGTGTAGGATTAAAATATATTTTAAGTAATTTGTTTATTACTTCTTTGAACCTCTAAAAATTCTGAGAGTGCCGAGAGCGATGTACACCATATCCAAATAACTCCCCCTTATCTCGAGCGTGTGTTTCGTGTCCAAAAATCCCCACATCACACGCATTTCACAGCCAAGTATTAAAAAACAACCTGCCAAAGCGAAAACACCGGGAATTTATAATTGTCTCCACTCAGTTAAAATTTTTAATAATCAATTAAGAGACGCATTTTCCTCGATTCATATAACATTAAGGCAAACACTTGCTACATAACGTGACTCTTTATTGCTCTTAAATTGTGGAATAACTCACCAAATTGTCCAAAAAATCCGAAAGAATGTCATCTGGAAGAGAGTAGAAAAATTGTAACAAAATTCAATTTATTTAATAAATAATCACAATGAGAAGCTTCCCTCAATTCAGTTGGTATGAGCTTTTTACAAACAAGAGAAATTTTTGCGGTCAGAAAATGGGCGAAAGCTTTTGCAATTTCAACCACAAAATCAACATGATACAAATGCAACATTTTAATTCCATGAAGCGGATAAATTTCATAACAAATGGAATAATAATATTTGTTATTTAATGTTATATCGATCACAATTTTAAGCCCATTCCAGGTTTAGAATTTTCAATTGAATTTATAATGCGTTTTAGTGAAACTTTGGCATCAAATTTGTAGAATATTCAACATCTATTTTTTTGAGAATTTTCTATTTTGGCTTTCATCCATGAACTTGGAGAGTGCAAAAGTGGCGCCAAGAAAATTAAAGAGACCGCAGAAAATGATTGATTTCCCATTTTTGCATTGTAGGTGTTTTCGCCCGGGAATTACGTTTTACGAAATATCTTCTATCCAAATATCTTGATAAGGGAAGGAGCTTCACGGCAGATCATTTTGTCAGATTCGAGGAGAAGTTATTCACAAGCACTCCACAAACAATTGACTCATTGAGATGTTCTCAAGATAAAGCATTTAACCCCTTTTCATACTTTTATCATGATAATGTCTTTTACTGGCAGATATTGAACCATGGATGCATTTTACTTCTTGAAGTGGAAACTATGTTAGGAAAAGTAAATATTTTGACTTTGATCAATTTATCTATACTGTATCCATGGAGTAAAAATCCTTGGAAATTCTTACGTTTTTCATATTGATTTAGGAGAAAATTCTCTCAGCTTTGAAGAATTTTCAAAATTATGGATGGAAAATGATGTATTGGCTAAGGATTTTATATTTTTCCAATGTTTCCAAGTAATAAACTTTAGTGAATATTTCAAAAACTATCTTAAGATATTTGCTTTTTTCAAGGGGGAGATATTAGGATCAGAAAGACGTACAATACTTCCAACACTTCCACATTATGAAGAAAAGCATCCAAAGTTATAATTCTAAAGCTTTCAGGAGGAGCTTTCAACTTATCAAATTTACTTTCTATACTAACTTTTGGGAAGCTTTCTAAAGCTTTCCAAGAAAGTATTCCAGGAATGCTTTCCAAGAAAGTATTCCAGGAATACTTTCCAGAAAAGCTTTTCTATAGAAATGCTTTCCGGAAAAGCGTTCTATATGATTGCTTTCCAGAAAAGCTTTCTATGGGAATACTTTCCAGGAAAACTTTCTATAGTAATGCTTTCTTGGAAAGCTTTCTAGGAGTGCTTTCTATGAATGCTCGCTATGAATGCTTTATAAGAAAGCTCTCTAAAGCTTTTAGAAAATCTACAAAAGCTTTCCAGAATTTTCAGAAGCATAGCGAAAACTTTAAAAGCTCTAAAGAAATAATTGAAAGCTTTACAAATTTTCCAGACTTTCTTAAAATGCTCTTAAATTTCTAAAGAGCTTTACAACAATTTTAGAAAGCTTTTAGCAAATCCAGTTTATTTTTTAAAGTTTATGAATTACCTGCAAAGCTCTTGAAAGTATTCAAAAGCTCTTCAAAAATTCTAGGGCTCTGGGAGAACTTCTCAAAGCTTCTGATCTTCCTTTCCACTTCCGAAAGCTCTCGCGCACTTCCATTCACATGTACACCAGTTCAGTCCATTATATCTCCCCCTTGGTTTTTTTAGATGATTATTTTCATTTCATCCCATATAATCTATTATACTTTCGTTATATACCTATTATGAAACTTATTAAACTTTCAAAGTACTACAATTATCTTTAGAAACTTTTAAAAATTTAAACTTATTGATTTTTAAATCCAAGCACTAGAAAAGTCATTCAAATTGAAAAATAAACCTTGAGTATTGATTAAAGAATTTTCTGCTCTTTTTTCTAGAATTTATTTAAGTTTTTGGTAAATGTTAAGAGAAATTACAAATTGTCAAAATAACATTGCTATTCATGCATACATGGATTTTGTATAGCTGTTTTGCTGTTGCACTTAAGCTTTTCAACAAATCCAGAGAGTTATCTTTGAATGTAGTATTAGTGCAAAAAGCTTAATTTTTCGAAAAATTCTCTGAGCGAGAAATAAACTTTTCCCTGGCTAAGCTCATATGCTTGAAAATAATTTATTTAATACATTTAACAATTCCGAGAAATAAAAAGGGTTAGAAGATGAAACAGAGACGCAATATTACAAACTCTCCCACAATTTATTGATGAGGAAGAGGGTTTGAGGACCCAGGATGTACCAGAGGATAAATTTGCACTCAAATGCGACATGTTTTTCTTAACAATTCCTCCACATGTGCACATCCTGAATTTTACCATGTGCCTTGCAAAGAGATGCTGCATATTTGATTTTTCCCGAATGTATGGAGGGTGGAAAATGGCAACGGAGACAAGGTGGAAAATTTGTTAAAGTTTTACTCACTCCCCCTCACCCACCCGTAGTAGCTGAGGGGTTTCTCTTTTGTCTATATAACCGAAAAATGAATCCTAGAGAAATTTTGAAGGGAAAAGGAAAATATTATTTTACTTATTTTCTCTTAAATTTAAGAATAAGAAAAAGGTGTTTTTGATGAACAATTATGAGGTGAAAATTGTGGTCCGTTGAGCGTGGGAAAGTGTTGAAAAAGCCCCAGGAAATTCTCCGACAAGAGTTGTAAATTATGAAGGACGATTCTAACCCAGCTTTAGAGCTTCTTTGCCGTTTTTTTTTCCTTAGGCGCTCTCAATCGGATTTACCAACTCCTTACACTTCCTCAAGTACTTGGCGCTTTCCCTTTTCCCGCACCGAATGTGGGGATTTAAATGATACTGAGATGAGAGGATTTCAATCTATCTCCCTTCTAACACTTCTTATGCAAATAGCATGAAGAGATTTAGTACATTCTGTGTGACACAAATCCAACAAACACCTCGTTTTTTCAGCTCAAACTCTGTGGTATTTTCTCGAGGAAAGTCTCGGTTGTTTTTCATGAATTTGTTAGCAATTCATTCTATATTTTATGCACTTTTGCGAGTTCATCGAGGATAACTCAGTGAATAGGGTGGAATTACCATTGATGGTCTCTTTAAGAATTCAATTGCTCCATAACTTGTGAATTCTTTATCGAATCTTAATGAAATTTTCGATAAAGTTGGTCTGACTCAGTATCTTCCTGTAGATACAGGTGATTTTCCTGAATCTAAAGTTAAGGAAATGAAGAAAATTCCTAAACTTTGAAAAATATAATCAAGCTGAAAGCTTTCTAAAATTGATGAAAAACTCCACAAAAATTTGGAAAATTTGTAAAGCTTTCAGATAGTTTTTAGAACTTCTGAAGTACTCGCTAAGCTTCTGAAAATTCTAGAAAGCTTTTGCAGATTTTCTTGTAACTTTCATTGAAAGCTTTAAAAACCTTCCACAGAAAGCTTTAGAAACTTTTCATAGAAAGCTATATAAAAACTTAGAAAGCTTTCTTAGAAAGTTTAAGAAACCTTTCTTAAAAAGCTTTCTTTTAAAAGATTTCTTTGAAAGCTTTCGTAAGAAACTTTAGAAAACTGTTTAGAAAATAAAATTGATAGGATGAAAGCTCTTCAAAGCTCTCAAATTGGAGCTTTGGGGATCTTTCTAACAAAATGTGGAAGTGCTGGAAGCAGGGTACGTCTTTCTGACCAAAAAACCATTCCCTTTAATTTAATTTAATTTAATATAATTTAATGAGAATAAATTAAATACATTGCGATTAAATATGTGGCCATTAGTGGTAAATCCACCCTATGAGAAAATCCATGAAATTTAATAGTTTTTGTGTATTTTTTTTTGATAATTTTTACAGACTTTATGAGAAACGTTTCCCAATTTTTTTCCACCCTCGCCATTTTCACATTGGAATTTTTTTTATTTATTAACTCCATTCGACTACCAGAGAATAAAATTCGACCACATGAGGGAATAGGTTGAAAAATTTAAATTCTCTTCTGTTATATAGTTTGGAATGTGGGTGGGATGAATAAATATCATATGGGAGATATATATTTATTCATTTTCATTCATTTGATGATCTCTCCAATGGGGGCAGTCTATCATATAAATTTCAGTCCCCCCACCCACACGGAATCAAACTTTTCCACCCTCTCTCTCTCTCGCCTTGGCGAAAATATTTCCAACACTGGCCAATATGTAAATTGCCAACCCGAGTTTTTTCTTCTTCTTTTCGAATAAACCTACCGTATCTCCGGGAAAATTGACTGACCCAATAAAATATAGAGATGAATGCATAAAATATACTTTCTCACCCTCAGAATTTTCACATGAAATTAGATTGTGTTTTGTTAAATTAGATTTCTGACTTGAGAGGCCACTGTAAAAAAAAATGTGGGTGAAAAGTTTCCTAAACTGACATCTTCATGAGCTTCTCCATCGCCCCAGAAAACGTTGAAAAGGAGGTTTTTGAGGGTTCTTTTTTTCCTTTCAAGCAGAAGCTGAGGTGCAAAAATTATAATGAAATGAATAAAGTTTCTCCCATTGTGAAGTCATTCCATTCTCTCAACAAAAGCTACCCCCATTGAGCTTTCCTAAGCACACACACTGCTTGGGATAAGTGAGCAAAAGAATTAATGGGGTTGAATGTGGCGGAGTCTTTGACATTATTAAAATAATCTCTCGAGCACGTACAATTTAATACTAATTTGAGGGGCGATGCAGTCAGAATTCCTTATGAGATTTAGAGTTCAATCAAGCCGGTAAACATGAAAATTTTGATGGGAAAAAGTTTTAAAAGAAAATATTTAGAAGAAAAAAAAAATAAAAAAGATTTGCATTGAAATGGAAAATTCAGCTAGTTTTAAAAGAGAATATTAGAAAATACAAATTCACTAGTTCTGTTGAGAAGCTTTAATAAATTTGGGCATTTTTCAATTCTAAAAGTTCTTGCGAAAGCACTTGACAGTTTTAAAAGTTTTCAAAGAGCTTTTCCTAATCGTCAAACTATCTTAATACCTATAAATAAATGATAGAATTGCAGTATACGTACATATATTAAAAACCAAAATCGATTCAGCAAACTAGTTGTTATTTAGAATGAAATAGGTTATATGAAATAAAAATATTATAATAATCAAAAGAACTTTGCAAAATCTTAAGTTTTCAGATATTCACTAAACTTTATTACATGGAAACATAGAAAAACATCGATTTCTTAGTCTGAGGATAAATATCCATTCAATTTTCCAAACTCTTTATTCGTTAGAAAGCTCAAAAAGTCCTACAAGATCTTTACTATTTCATATAAAAATAAAAAAAAATAAATAAATGTCAAATAAAAAACAGTCACGTAAATCTCTTTGAATTGTATATATTTCCGCTATAATTAACCCATTCTCTCTCAATTGATATTCATATCAATTTTGCTCATTTAATATCAAAAGATAATTTTCCATATGCAATATTTTTGTCTCACACTCCAAATATTTAATTTACATTGACATTCCCTTGTATTGCCGTTGAAAATTCAATAATTCATTTAATGCTCAATGTACGCGACTTTTTTATCACAGGCAATTTCAGGTAAATATTGCCCAAGTCAATGAGATAAAATATTTAATGCTAATGATTTGTTATTGTTTGCTGTGAAAACAAGGTCCGTGAAAAATTCCCCAAATCCACCAATTCAATTGGCATTCATGAATAATTTATTGTTTTTATTTAAGGCTCTCTTTTTTTCTGAAGGGGCTTGTTTATGATATCGCTTTCCCTGGGATTCTAATGAGATTTTGAGATCAAAGTTTTCTATCCTCTTGTTACGAGGAAAACGCGAGAAAGTCAAAAGTTTAGCAATTTGATGCAACTTGTGGGACATTTTGCCCAGAATGACATTCTGGCAATTATCCAAGAATTGACTTCAGTCGGTGGAAAACATGCAGTGAATGTGGAAAATTTTTTTATCGCCTCACCATAGTCGGAAAATTGCACGAAACACGGTGTTTCTTGTTTTAACTGGCATCCACTCAGCGACAAACCGAATGAATGTAATTTGTCAACATTGAAGCTCAAATATCGCTTCTTCAAACTCCTTCACATTCATCGAGAGACTTTCCATTGCTGATGATGTCATTACTAGCGAGTATCTTCATTCTCGATATTCAATTTTTTTGCACCCAACACGCACTATCGATCCGAACGCGTAGGGGCAACACTATAATTGAAATTTCGCACAAGGATGAGATATAATGCTCAGAAGTGGTGTACATTTGAATAGAAGTGCGTGTGAGCTTTGAGAAGTGGAGTGAAAGTGCTAAGATTCAAGTACTTTTGAAAGCTTCCAATGAAGAGCTTGAGCTTTGGAAAGTTCTTCCAGAGGCTTAGAAGATTTTTAAAAGTGTTTGAAAAATTTCAGGAGCTTTTATGAAAATTCCTAAACTTTGAAATATGTAAATTAAATTAGCTGAAAGCTTGGCTAATCTACAGAAATTTACAAACAATTAAAAAAAATACAGAAAATTCGCTAAGCTTTCGAATATTTTTTTATAACTTCTGAAAAGCTTACTCAGAAAGCTTTAGAAACCTTTCTTAGAAGCTTTCTCAGAGACCTTTGAAAACCTTTCTTAGAAATCTTTGGAATCCATTTTTAGAAAGCTTCTAAAATTTTCTCTGAAAGCTTTCTTTCTTTGGACTGATTGCAAAGCTGTATCAGAAAGCTTTCATTGGAAACCTTTCAGACAGTTTTTTTAGAAAGCATTCTTAGAAAGCTTACTTAGACGGCTTTCTGAGAAAGCTTTCTAAATAAAGCTTTATAAGAAACATTATTAGAGAACCTTCTTAGAAAGCTCTAGAAAAAGCTTTCTTAGAAAGATGACTTTAGAAATAGGAAAGCTTTAGAAATATAAAATAAAATTGATGGGATGAAAGCTCTTCAAAGCTTTCGAATTGGAGCTTTGGGGAACTTTTGAACAAAATGTGTAAGTGCGGGAAATGGTGTACGTCTTTCTGACAATAATATCTTCCCCTTGACTTCGCCGTTTGTCTGTTCGTCCATATATTATTGGCCTAATGGACAAACTGCGCCAGATAGAGACTTCGGGTCTAAAAAGTCGACACACAGATTGTTAATTGACACTCCTTTTTTACCTTAATCCCGGCCTTCCCCTATAAAACATGCTTTATTTTTTAATAAGTTATATCTTTTAATTTTTCAGTAAATTTTTCTTTTTAAATAAATACACATTTCGTCCTTAAAAGACAAGGTCTATCGACAAAATTCTAATCTGGAAAATTATTTTATATAGGGATCCAAAAAACAGGAAGTTTTAAAACTTGACTTATAAACATAGGTAGTTATATTTTTTGACCTATTTCAAGTTGATTTAGTTTTTTAATCCAGGACTATGACCTTTACAAAACTATTTTTGAGTTTTCATAATTTTTTGTGAGCTTTAAGAACTTTTTGGAAATTTTCAACAGCTTTTAAGTCTGTTTGTGAGCTTTAGCAATTAATTTAGAGAGATTTTCTAATCAAAGTTCAAGGCTTGTTAACAACTCCGTAGAGCTTTAGGAGAATTTTCTGATATTTTGGAAATTTTGTAAAGCTTTTTAGGAAAATCCACTTTACCAAAATTCCTTTATATTTTTAAAAGATCATTCTGCAAAAATTTGCTAAAGCACTTAGCAAAGTCACTTTGCACTCATCATTTTTACTTTATTTCGAGAGTGTGTATGCCGACTTGAGGTTTTTTTTGGGCGGGAAATAAGAGTGACAGAGAAAAATGAACATTTGCCTAAATGTCAAGAGATCAAGCAATTTAAAGTGACTATTTGCTTTTTGATTCTCTCGTTTTGACTGTTCTTTCTCTGGCCTTTTTTTCTGCTTCGACTAATTTGTATGTGGGCACTGCGAGTCGGTTTGTGATACAGTCCTCAATTGATTTCAGGCGCTTTTCTGTGTCTTAACACGATTTTTTTTTTCTAGAGAAGAAATGGGGCAAGATTGAAGATTTTGCACATGTTATTCAGAGTTTGCATCTTCATCAAGGTAAAAAATATGTAGTGCTTATAATTTCATTTGTGAAATTTGGCTAAAGTCCAAAATGTCTATATAATCAAAAATTGAATTGGTATAAAAGCTCAATTTGACGTGTTTAATTTTTTATAAAAAAAAAATATTGCAAGAACCTGTAAAATCCGCAATTGGTGACGCATAAAATGCTTTCTTTATTGTAAAAAAAAATATATTAAAAAATTATTCAAAAATTTTAATAAATTTTGAATGGACTAAATTTAATCTGCTAAACTGGGAAAGTTTCGCCGCAAAATAGGCAAATTGTATGTATAATATTTATCCTGAAAATAAGCAAATAGAAGCTGATTTTCCGAATAAAAAGCAAATAAATTGCAAATTT
>CAKKOB020001800.1:0-17994 GCA_918844115.2 Phlebotomus perniciosus
CACGATGTATGAAGGGATTGATTGGGGTAATGTGTAACTTAGCATTATAGGGGATAGCCCCCTCCACACCCTTTTGCAATCTTTCATACAAAGTTCTCCTATTTTCAACCTTTTATCCGCTAATGAATCTTCTCAATCAATATAAGAGACCCAAGTTACTACAGAAACCACCAAACCAAGCAAAGTGAGGCGCGAAGCGCCTCGTTAAACATAAAACTCATGTCTCTATAAGAAGTTAAGGAATGTTTGTTTCACAACTTAAATCATGAGATGTCATAATACATATCGAATAAGTCATGTATTAATGTGAATTTCTATATCGTATATCTACAATATCTTCTCAATTACATAAGACCACTGTTTGATAAAAAAAATAAACTTTTAGCGGCCAAAGTATACTAATTTAGAGGGAATAAAATATATAATATGTTTGTAATACTCTTTAGATTTTTAACTTACGCATATAAAACAGCATATAAAAGTGTTGTTAACATATCGTCTCAAGATTTTATAGTGTTATAACAATTCTACGCGCTTACAAAAACGTTTTTTTCCTGGGACTGATTTCTCTACATAAAAATAGCTACGCGTGACTTTTAAATCTTCAAAATTTAAAAAGTCTGGTCCTTTACTGTTCCTTGACTCTAATTCGAAGTGTGTTTGTGTTTTTGCCCAATATCTAAATCACAATCAATCACAAATTGCCATTGAGCAAAAAAAATGCAACATAAAAAAATATTGGCAAATTAATAATTGCACGATCAAGTCCATGGTCAAATTAGCTTCTGGCTTTAATGTCTCTTTCTTTTACACCTCAAACATTTCTGAAGGCTGAGGAGATTTAGCTGTGAGCGTGTCTCCTAAGTCAATCTGTAAATTATTTTTGTTCCAAAGAGGTATGAAATAAAAAAATAAACATATTGAGTTGAGGTTGCATGAATGATTCCCGTCTGAAGACTATGGTTTAATGTCAGTATTATAAAATACCGGTTGTAGAGCTTTTTATATACTGCTGGGCGAGCACACATTCAAGCTGAATTACGTTGATACGGAGTGGAAATCGCCACTGATCGGGAGTATTTAGTTCCAACAATCAAATTAGTGTTAAGTTACCATTCAATCAATGTGCATGTCTGTTTAGCAAGCAATAGTGTTTTTCGCGACTTTGAGGTATAATTTTTCAAACTAGAGTTACTTGCAATTATATTTATTTTTCCTGGAATAAATCATCGAATTGAAGTTAAAATGTGAAGTTAATAGAGAATTTATAATACAATTTACATACATAATTTAATCACATCTGTGGGTGATGATTTCGACAGAAAAAAGATAAAAAGAGACGAGTTTTCAAATTAATTTATTATGAAAACAGAAGAAATTTTCTCTATGTGCAGTTTTAAGTGTCGCAAAGGCAAAAAAAAGCGTCTCAAAAATACCTGTAAATGGTGTTCAACAATTTTTTTTTTCGTTTCTCTGTCTCGTCTTCACTTGTGACTTTTTCTCCGCTTTTACCTGCGAGAAATCACGCTAATTTATTTATTCATAAGCAGTTTTCTTTTTCTTAAACACACCTAGTAAGATAAGAGAAGTTCTATGAATTAGAGAATATTTTTTACCTTTTCAGAACCATGAGCTGGATCATCCGCAGAATATTGCGAGGGGCAATGGTGCTCTTCAGTTGGTTTGTTATTCCATACAGTTGGATAAAGACATTGAGCATCAAGCGGCAAAAACTGCCTCCAATGTCCAGCAATCTTCTGGAAATTCCAGCAGTCAATCTGGCACAAATGATACGTACAAGGCAGGTGAGTTAAGTACTAGTTAGTCTTTATATCAGTAAATAGATCTTTCTCTTACATGAATTTTTTCTCATGCAGATTAAAAGTGAGCACGTGGTGAAGGCGTATGTCGATCGGTGTAAGCAAGTCAATCCGCTACTCAATGCCATCGTGGAGGAACGTTTCGAATGTGCTTTGCAGGAGGCGAAAGTTGTGGATGACTTTCTGGCCACAACCAACAAGTCCATTGAGGACATTGAGAGCGAAACACCATTGTTGGGTGTTCCAGTTTCAGTCAAAGAGAGTATTGGCGTGCGTGGAATGTCCAATCAAGCGGGGCTTCGGTTCAAGAAGCACCGTATCGCCGAGGAGGATGCTCCCAGTGTGGCTCAGGTGCGAAAAAGTGGAGCAATTTTCCTCTTGGTCAGTAACACACCTGAGTTGTGTATGCTCTGGGAAACATACAATAAGGTCACTGGTCAGACACGGAATCCCCATGACTTGCGACGTACACCTGGCGGATCTAGTGGAGGAGAGGCGAGTCTTTTGGGAGCTGGAGCGACTTTACTTAGTTTAACATCGGACATTGGAGGCTCGGCGCGTCTTCCTGCGATGTATACAGGAGTGTTTGGCCATAAACCCACTCCATTTGTGGTTTCTCCATATGGTCATGTTCCCACGAGTGGAGATCCACGCTGGGGAGAGTTCTTCACAATTGCCCCAATGACCAGATACGCTGTTGACTTGCCGTTGCTCCTGAAATGCATGAGGGATCCTGATGGTCCCACGGTGGACATTGATAAGTGCGTAGATGTGAAAAGCATCAATTACTTCTATATGGATAATGATGGACCATCAGGACTCACACGTCCCCTCACCTCCGATATGCACCACGCAGTTCTCAAAGTAGCGCGCCACTTGAATGCACAGAAGGTGAACATTGATCTTCTTAAGTGGTCTTTTGACATCTCCATCTCACAGTTACTGCGGATAAAAGACATCGAGACGATCTACAATCACTCCTGGGATGATGAGAAGAATAAAAAGTTATCAACAGAAATGCTTAAATACCTTTTTGGCTGCTCCAATCATATCTTTAGCTCTGTACTAATCGGATATTTGCAGAAGTTCATACAGAGTTTACCGCAAAGGCGTCATAATCAACTCGAGGGAATCGCCAAGGAGTTGAAAAGTCAGATCATTCATCTCTTGGGCACCACAGGTGTCTTCATTTATCCGTCTTTCCCCACCAGTGCTCATGAGCATTATCGCATCTTCCACAAGCTCACCGACACGAGCTACATGATGGTCTTCAACACCCTTGGCTTTCCGGTGACCAATGTTATGGTTGGTCTGGACAAGGACAATCTTCCTGTTGGTGTGCAGATCGTTGCAAGTCCGCAGCAAGATCATCTCTGTCTTGCCGTGGCCAAGGAGATTGAGACCGCCTTTGGCGGCTGGAAGAAACCACCTCAGGCAAATTAGTTAATTTTCAGTGCTGTGCATTGATAGTGTCGTGTCAGTCTGAAATGGAATAAAAGAAATGTATAGTTATATAAGATTAGAGTAGATAAAAGACAAGATTTTATATTACTGACCTTTATACAATGAAAAGACGGTGTTAGAGGGCAAGAAAGTACCCCCAGTATTTAAGGTAATAAATTTTTATTGAAATTAAACACATCGACTTACGGTTTGACGGTATAATAGATAGCGTACCATTATGGTCACAAGGGAAAATCCACACTACATGGAACTGTGATCAAGATAGAATTGTATCGTCTAAATCTTCTTCTTTACCAACTGGTTGGAGGGCCACCTTGCGCAGCACCTTGGTCACCACCTCACTGAGGGACTCCCTGGCGCCTACCTCCAGCAGCGCCATACACTTTTGATGCGTTTCTTCGCCCGTTCTAAGACGCAGCATGGCAATGAGTGCAATCTCCGAGTTGGACTTGACATAGCCATTCTTCTCCTTAGTGCCATTCACCAGCATTGGTATTACAGGTCGCAGGAATTCTGGAACTGTATTTTCCGCTGGCACAACCTTGGCCAAATAGTTGCACGTGTTGGCCAGAAGTTGCTTCACTTCGTTGCTATTGTGGTTCATGGCTCGCACAAATGGTCCCATCAGTGGCTGCGGCAGAGTCTTTCCCGTGTTCATGCAGTACTGCAGCAAGTAGCCAGCCGATCGTACAGCATTGCACGCCACCGGAGTTTTGTCCGATGTGATGCAATTCACAATGACCTTGCAGATTTTGGCTTCATATTTTGGCACACATACCACATCGGGCGCCTCCTTGAGTACCACAAACAGTGCTGATGTACGTCCATGCTTCAATACCCAATCCTCAGGGTGATCCTCATTCAATATGTGTCCCATCAAGGCGTCATCCAGCTGCTCAGGTGTCAGCCACTTACACAGGGCGCCCAAGCATCCACCCACAGCACTGCGAGTAAAATCCTCTGGGAAGTTTAGCATTGACACCAGTGTTCCATACACTTGCTTCCTCAGTGGTTCTGTCATCTTATCTCCTGCTGGTGTCATGATACCGCGCAATGCCTGAAGCATGGTCTCCCTCACAGCGGAGTCATCATTGCCTTTAATGCCCGTGTGCATCTCAGTAAAGAGCGGATCGGCTCTGGTGTGAATCATGACAAGTTGGGCCAGTGCCTGTCCGGCCTTGATACGCACCACGCGATTGGGATCATGCAGAGCCTTCAGGAATGTCGTCTGAAGCTGTGGCAAAAATTGCTTAAGCATTACACCCACCTTACGCAGCAGAATAGCCAGAGTTTCCAGTACGGATGCCTTCACACCAGCATTGAAACGATCACCGAGGATGCGGATCAGGGGACCCGTGATGTGAACCACAGAAGGTTGCAAGGAAGTCGCTGACGTCAATGAGATCACCTCTCCAAGTCCTTGAGCTGCGTTCTCCTTCTCCTCCGGTAAACCATTTAAAATTGCCTCGCGAAACACAGGTAATAACGGAGTAATGCCCTTAGGTAGACAGAAGCCCGGTAACTCTTCTCCTTTGAGATCACTTGCAGCGAAGCGTACAGCCTGTCTCACATCTGACACATGAGCTATCTGCTGGGCTGAGTCTAGAGTCTTGGTGACAGCATTTAGAGCCTCCCATGACCGTTGTAGAACATCTCTGTCTGTATCTGCGAGAAGCTGCATAAGGCCTCGCAGCAACTGTGGCACGTACTGACTGTAGTCTCCGGGGGAATGAGTGCAGAAGGCGCACAAGAGGGTGGCAGCGGATCTTCTCACGTCCGTCTGAGTGGATTTTGTGGACAGCATGAGGGTATCCATTATGGTGCGAACGCCAACCTCATCGCTGACAGACAGAATAACTGCCTGGCAGTACTCCAATTCCTGTGATTCATTGGGATGACCCTGAGCTGAGGACAATGCTGTGAGGAGGGCTGGCAGTATTTTTGGCAGAAACTTTGTCAGTGCTTCACCAGCGACAGACGCCAATATTGACAGAGCCTTCGTGTTAACTGGCGTGGCAGTGAGTTGTGGCACTAAGTAAGGTAGCACAACGCGAGACTTAATCGCCATGACTTGCCGTAGGCCATCCAGAGTGCACTCTACCACCATTGGATCAGGATCACTAAGTCCATTCAGCATAGACGGAAGGATGTCGTCGAGAGCTCGATTTCCAACCGTTGTGTGGAGTGAATCAAATGTCTTGGCTGCTGACATTCTAACTTCAAGTACTGGATCACTCAATGCACGCCTCACTGTCGGCACGAGACTATTTACGAAAGTAAGTACCATGTCCTTGGAAGTGGAGGCCATGATTTCAGAGAGGCCGATACACACTCCTTGTCGCTGATCAGCCTGCTCAGAGTTTAGCCCACGCTCCAGAATAGGTATAATTTCCGGTAGAACCCGTTCACCAAGCTTACGCACCAAGTCACCTAGCGTCCTGGCGGCGACTTGACGCTTATCAAAGCTGGTACTGGCGAGACATCCCAGAAGGAGTCCGAACAGCGTCGGCAAGATTTCACGAAGTGTCCGTGGTGTATTAGTAACAACAACCTTCCAGACGTGTAGGGCGGCCTGGCGCACCATTAACGATACATCACTGCGACCCATGTAGAGACCCGCGAGAACTCTGTTGCGCCGTTCAGCTCCAAGAGATCGGATAATGGCAGTGTGAGACTGTTCTGTGCCAAAGTTGTCATCCTCACTGGCAGTTTCGGTGGTCATCTTTCCTGATACACCAGAAATGCGATATAGCAAATCACCAAGGAGTTGAACCGAACTGAACCGAATGCGCCAGTTGTCATCAAACAGACCCTTTTCCAACTCTGGCAGGAGGAGAGCTATGGCGGATTCTGCATACATATTGACAATTCGTTGACCAGCTTTGAGTGCCGTCTCCCGAACATACTCATTCTCATCAGCCAGAGCCTTGAGAATTGGATTGATGATTTGTCCAATGTAGGGAGTAAAGTCATTTGGAAATGCTGCTGGCATGTAGATGAACATCATGATATAACCATCCTTGACATGTGGCGCTATATCATTGCGTTCTGCTGTGCTTATAATCTCAGGCATGAGTTTGTGCAGTTTTTCAACTCCCAGACCACCAACAACTTCAGAGAGACCTTGAGCAGCACCTGATCGATCGACACTGCTGCTCTCAGATGTCAGTGTCTGCATGAGCCAAGGTAAAAGATCTTCAAATGAAGATTCACCCATTCCTCGCACCATTGCTCCAAGGGCGCGTGCAGACACCGCTCTCACTTCTGGTACAGGATCCAAAAGTGACGTTTTCAAGCCCGGAATAATGTTGGGCAGATATGGAGTTAGATCTTTCTGGTCTGTCAGAGAATACATGTTCCCAATGATCTTAGCCGCCATCTTTCGTGTTTCTGGAGATCGCATTATGAAGGCTCGTTGCACAACTGGCATTATTAGAGCTAGAGATGGAGCATCGATGAAGTGAACAAACTTAGTCTCTAGCAAGCTCTGAAGACTTGCAGAAGTCTTATTGGCTGGATCTTCAAGAGCCCTCAGCAGAACTGGCACTATTGCCTGAATCTCGGGATTTTTGATCACCGATCCAATCACGCGTAGAGCATCCCCACCTGCTTCTTGCACCTTTGAATGGGAATCACTGAGGACTTCTATTAACTTCGGAACGATGCTTGGGAGACATGATGACAATTGCTTGGGAGCACAGTATGCCATTGCGCCCAGAAGCTCAACAGATGCTGTCTTTGTGCGCCATGAGTCCTCATCGAGGGCGTTAAGAAGAGCAGGAAGTACTAGTTTCACACCATATGCAGATAATTTTCCCATCACAACCTTGGCAGTGTCATCAGCAGATTGACGCACGTATTGGGATGAATCTCCGAAGCACTGAAGTAGGAATGGGAGCACATGAACAATATATGGCTCAAATAGGCGTCCGAGGGTCTTGCATAGCATTTCAAAGGCGAATAGAGCACCTTCACGGGATTTGTAATTCTTCTTGTCCTGAATGTAGTTTGTCAATTTGGTCATGATATCTAGTTGCTTGAGCGATATGATACCCAAACCCTTGACAATGCCTGCAATTCCGTATGCCGCTCCGCGTCTTTCACCGTATTTGTCGGACTTTACCAGTTGATGGAGTAGTTTCTTAATCATCTGCGGTGCTTCATCCTTCACTGATGGTATCAAGTGGGGCAAACAGCTGGCCACTGCTTCTTGCACAGTCTCCGATGGTGTGGCAAGAGCT
This sequence comes from Phlebotomus perniciosus, assembly GCA_918844115.2. Lineage (NCBI taxonomy): Eukaryota > Metazoa > Arthropoda > Insecta > Diptera > Psychodidae > Phlebotomus > Phlebotomus perniciosus. Next base: position 7,526 of record CAKKOB020001800.1, read on the forward strand.
GCCAGGAGTCTTTTTACAATTGGCTGAATACGTTCATCATTGACCTCCAAATGGCGAGCAAGAGATCCCATCAAGATGACGACGGCTTGACGAATATTGTCATAGCGACTAGAATTGGGTGCTTTGTCCAGAAACTCTTCAAACACTGGCAGGAGACGAGCTATTGTGTCTTTCCCATGCTTATCAACAATGGCCAAACTGGCTGCCAACATCTCTTTATGCACCATTTCATCACGGTCTCCTAATCCTTTCGACACCATGAACTGAATCGTTGAGAAGACCTGCTTCTCGTCAAAAAACTGGGATACTTGTGTCAAGGCAAATGCTACACCTCGCCTTGGGCCCCATTGATCTATAGCCGGTTCAATTTCACGATCGAATTGATCGAGTTTTGGTGGAATCATCGTTAGCTTGTCATTGTAGATGCTTAATAGTTGATCCAGTATTTTTTGCAAGGGCTTATTATCCTCCATCAAGATTGATACCAATGAACTCGCAGTGGCTTTCTGAATGCATGACTCCGAATGGGTGACATCCCGCATGAGATCTATTGTAATATCATTCGGAAGAACAAAGTTGGAGGCAATCCACAAATCTTCTGCCAACTCTCTGTTATCATCACTGATATCGTGTTTTGCTATCCACAATCGACAAATGAGCTGACGATGTAGATTCACATCCGTTTCGAAGGATGAGAATGTCCCCACGAGAATCAAAAGAGCCCTCAGAGTAACATCTCTGAGTGATTCTACACCACTCTCAACAGCCTTGAGGAGGAGTTCAAGCTCCGGTTTCGTTGGATGGGCACAGGATTCACGACCACTTGTAGCTTCAGCCACATCCAAAAGAGATGCCACCGCCTGTGTTTGTACTCTTCCGCGATTGGCGCTGATTATTCCAAGCAATATACGCATCATCTCTAGCCGGGGCAAGTACTTGGGATGCTGATAGTCCGTGATGATACCTCGATCGCTAATACCACGCGTTTGAGCGTGTCTGCTGATGATTTGTATACCAGCCAGCAAAAGATTTTCATCCTTTGACACAGGTTTCATGGTCATACATTTTTTGAGAAATTCAAATGCATAACAAAAGGCGGGAGATGGGAGAATTCCCTCTTGTGCACCATCTTCGGCTTCTCCATTTGTCTCATTTGATAACTCTTTTTCAGTCGTTGAGGCGAACAAATCGGTCAAAACACACGCCACACTGTCCATCACAGGCTCCTTCAGCCATTCCTCAGCTAGATCACAATGAGGCTCATACAGACGAATGGTCGTTATGGCTAAAGAATCTCTCAGATTCTGCTGAGAGTCCTTGAAGCAAGACAATCTCAGGTGGTAATACAGTTTGGTCAAGAGCGGTGCTGCAAGGGGATTCTTCAATTGTGCCAATATATTCGGCAGGAGACAGCTAAAGTGTGTCGCCAATTGCTCAGGATTTCCTTTCGACACACTCTCGATCATCGATATTAACTTCAATAACTTCTCATTAATATCAGTCAATCTGACCCTGATTGCATTCTCCTTATCAGTTTGATTCTTAATGGCCTCCTTTTGTTTTGGCGTCAACTGAACCGGTTTGGCTTTGCCCTCCTTGCGCCTCTTTTCCTCAATTTCACGCCTCAATTGCAACTCTTCTACCTGCTCTTTGTAGCTATACACCTTATTTTCTCGCTTCATTCCTGATATCTGATAGATATCCTCAGAGTTGGGTACCACACTCTTGTCATACAGCTCTCCTTCTGGTGTCAAAAAGGTGAAATATTCATCATCTGTTACATTGGACATTGCCTCATTACCCAACTGCGACGATACCAGTTCCATTACTTTAGGCAGCAGAATATTCGGATTGATACGACTCACAGTGGCTATTGAATTCTCATACATCGATGTGATGCAATAGTTGGTGAGGAGAATCTCAAAAATCCTTCCATTCTGGACACTTATTAGAGTTTTCGCTTCAATGTCGATCACTTTGAGAATAGATTCCCATAAGTTGCTCTTGGTGTTGATCAGTGCTGAGTGGTGGCAGCATAGTAATGAATTCACAGCTATTTTCTCCGCATCAATTTGCTCCAAATCTAAAAGTTTAGAAATTTAGAGATTTTAGAAAAAATTCTATAAGTTCAAAATTATGTAAATCCCAACCTATAGTTGTACACAGGGTTTCTATTGTGTCTATAAAAGCCGCCACTGGAATACTGCCATCTTCTCCTGTTTCAGAATCCAGAAGAATCTTGACGTTTTCCATGTAACTGGTCAATTTAGCAAGAAACTCAATGATGAAATTCACTCCTTTCTCACTGGTAGCAATTTTCCTGGCCAACGATTGACAGTGGATTCTCACGTTGGGTGATGAAGCAGTCATGCAACAAACAGCAGCCTTGTATAGCACCTCCGTATTCCCCTTTAGGCGGTCAAAGTGGGATAGAAGGAGTCTTTCGATCAGCAACATCACATGCTTAAGTGTTTCGCCTGGGATGCTATAGATGAATCTTTCAGCCACAAACACTTGCTTATTCAAGTCCAAGATTATATTCCAGAATACTGATAGCTTCCCAGATGCCTCATCATCCAGGTGTTCCTCAAGCAAAAGGATAAGACAACTGGCACACAAACCCTCAGTAACTGTTGGAATCTGGGTTGGATTTTGAGCTGCCTTTTCCACAGTTTTCAGTAGAAACGGAATCAAATCACTGCCGTTCTTTAAAGTTCCTCCCTGGAGACATGCCAGAAGCCAATCCAAATAGCTAATTCGTACATTTTGCGTGGCCGATTTTCCCTCAATGCCCTTCCGAAACACAGGGATTATCTTCTCAGGCAATTGCCCTTCAAAATTATTAGCCCAGAGACTAAACATCTCTAGAGAGTGGCAGAGAATCTTCTCATGTGTCTCCGATTCCAGGATTTTAATGAAATTCTCCAACACCAAATTCAGAATAGTGTCCATGGACTCGGGAAGGAGACCGTTGTAGCTCAAATTGCCAACTCCCTGAAAGCACATAAGATATTAGCATAAGTGAATTTAACAACTTGGCCAATTTACTCACCTGAAGCACGTTGATTCGGTATTCTACAACCGTTATCTTTCCATCCGATCCATTCCACACGCCAAAAATATGCCTTAGCAGATTCTCAATTGTTTCAGCGTTTTCACACTTTTCCGAGAGATACTTGAGAGAATCCGCCGCCTCTTGGCGTGTCACATCATTCTTCGAGTAGAGATTTTGGATGAGAGTTTTCCCCATGTCCATTGCAAAGTCACTCATGTCCACATCAACTTCCCTCACAATAGCTCCAACACCCTGAAGAATTATCTCGGGACTGCGGAGCATGGCTCGTTGAAGGGCGGGCAGAATTGCTAATTGGAATTCTTCCTTCGTGATTGACTGCAATATCGTCTGGCATAAGGTGAAGTAGTGGACATTTGGCTTGGTTTTTACAACGATCAATCCCTTGATGAAGTGTTCCAGGATCTTGGGCTTGTGTTGAACCAAAAGATCCTCGTCAAAGCGAATTGCAGCTGACATCAGTAGGATGACATTAGACGCCGGCTCCATCTTCAGCAGGAAATCAAAGTACTCCATCACGAGATCATCTCTCTTCCAGCAGGATTCGAGGAGTTCATATGCTTTCTGCGATAATTTTGTATTGCTAACGGAGAGCGCTAGCTGATACAGTTGAGATTGGTGTTCCACGAGCTTTGGGAATTCCTTCCGGGTTATCTCAGAGTCAACCTTGCGATGAATTACAAGGAGATTGGACCATGTGAGAGCAATCACAGCTGCCTGGGAGGCTTTCATAGCCGGAGCAGACGCGAGATCTTTAGTCAGGAGTGTCCTGAGTACCCCATTAAAGTGTTCCAGAGTCCAGTCATTGTGCTGCTCAACTAGGGCCACAATCAACTTCCGAATGAGTTCCTGAGATGGAGGATCTCGATACTTGGTCAGTGTAGTGCCAATCACACGGCAAATCCCCTTCACGACAGTCGTATTTATTCCTGAGGAGTGAAGACAGACATATTAGGTTATGTTGTGAAATACCATGAACGGCCCAGATAATCAATTACTTCTACTCATAATCGATTACGTAGGAGGAGTTGAGAAGAAATGTATAGAATATTCACTCACCCGGATTAGGAAGGACTGCGATTACGTTGTCAATCAGCGGTTTCCTCTCCTCCACGCCAACATTTGTCACGCGGTTGGGTAGGTCTTTCAGTGCCTTACTGAGCTGAAATTTAAATGGTATTCATATAGAGGAACGCAAGGGCATCCTGGTTATTAAGTCACCGGCATACAAACCTCGGAGTCTGCCATTATTTTGCGTAGAAAACTTTCAGTAAGATAATTCTCACACTATCCTGTCCACATCTTCTCACACACTGCCACATTCTACGATTTCCCGTTATGAGGCGCTGCGGGTTGCTCATCTTTTGAAATTGCTCAAAATAACGGATTTCAACATGTGAGAATTAATAAAAATTGTGTCGCGCAATAATTATTTTTTGTTAAAAGAAAACAAATTTTTTTAAATCTCAATTGTTACTTGTTTATTTTATCGACTCCTTGAATTTCTCTTATCTTTTTTTTACTAACTTATTAGTTTTTTAGTGGAATTCTTACAGATTCCACTATTGCGGTCGTCACAAAATCATTTTAGGTGGTGGTTCACACAGCTTTTGCAAGGTCAACTTTGACTATTAATTTCATAAGAATTTTTCACTGAATCACACCAGATATTGCACGCACAACACGAAGAAAATGTTCTAGTTTGTCGCACACTAATTGAATTTGTTCTCACCTTTCCACAAGTGCTGTATCAGAGAGTTAAAAAATCATGAAATATGGGAAAGATAATGGCGCCAAAATTGGTTGACGTAATGACGTCACAAGTGCTCGGGGTGGAATTTTTCGGGAAACCGCTTATAAGAAATCGGAACAGAGCAAAATGTATGGGACGCTCCCCCCTTGGTGCGAGAAGATTCTAATGGCGAGGGTAACGAGTTTAGACGGATCGAGTCATGTAAGTCTTGAGTAAGCACCATTCCTTGGCATGATCCTTATAGAATTACACTACATCATACCCCCCACAATGTATATAGCAGAAGAAGATTTGCTTGAAGTTTGTCCTAAATGCTCGGGACACTGGAAAATTTCTGCATACAAGATTTATCTGTGTATGAGGAAATATTTCTGGACAGCGTCACTTGTGTGGAAAACTTTATATGGCAAGACAATTTTCTCTATGGCTTGCACATTTATATTTATTGGCATGGGGGAGGGAGTTTCCCGGAGAGCAGATGTGAGTATTTCCATTGTTGTGCTGCATGATGGAAAATGAGCAATTCCTTCACATGAGTAGTTTCTGGGGGTCCTCTTACTTCCTCATTCAGGGATCTTCTCTCCCGCAGGAAAATTGTGGACTCTTGGGGGGTAGAATGATTTCCACTCTGTGGCTCTACTTAATTCCATCAAGATCAACTAAGATTTCAGAATGAGAAGCAATTAGACTTTTGTGTCTTCTCTTTGACAAATCAAATGCAGAAATTTTGATTTTTATTATACTTTCGAATTTTGGTGGGATTTTTTCTTGGCACATACAAATAATGGGGCTGGCTGTGAGTGCAGAAGAAGATGGAATTTATAGCACCCACCTCAATTTGTTTGCACCCATATTGAGAGAAATTCGTTGTCGTCACCCATAAAATATATGAATTTCCCAATGCAATGTCGGAATTTTTTCCATCCCAAATGGGTGATGTGGTGCACTTTAAAAAAGAGATGGGAAATTGGGTTTTCGACCACTTGCACCGGATATATTTATTATTATTACCATTTTTATTATTTCTCCCATGGTGATTTACTCTTCGATTTTTCATCATATACCATATGTGCATAATATATATCAGCATTTTAGTATATGCTATATGCATTGAATATGTTGCTGCAGGGAGAAAAATATTACGAGAGTGATTCTTTGTGTTAAAAGCGTACTGTTCATCATATTTTCTATACTTCTTGCTGGTGTGCATCTTATAGCAAATTTTTTCCCTGAGGAAAATGATGAGTGTCCTCTCGCTTAAGGGCAGCCAAGCAAGAGAGGTTTTCTGGTAAGAAAAGTGAAAAAAAAACCTTGAGACACAATAAATTTCTCTTTGCTGGTGCCACTCGAGAGAGGGGTGAAGAACACCCTGGCAAAAAGTGAAAAGAATGACTGCGAGACGACCGGAAAAAAACATTGTTTGATTTATAAATTTTTCTGCTCCAGAGGGTGTTCGATGTGGTAAAGTATCTGAGATAATTTCAGCCCCAGTCCAAGGGTGCCATTTGGGGAATTTTCATACAGCACCAACCCATTATCCGCACGTTCGTATCGACTGTGCGGGGTGATTTTGACTTGGCACGCGCCTAAACTTCCCAGAGATTGAGGGGTGAAAATGCACACATAAAAGGAGGCGAGACGACAATGATGGGAAAAACACGAATAAATTTTCACTGATGACAATGTACTGGTGGGGGTTATGGCATAATGATGAGGTATAAATCGAGGAAAATCATCCACGTAATGCGTTACACATACAGCCATTTTCGAGGCGACAGCCAACAATGAGATTATCGAGGGGTGGTGCCTGTCTGAGAAGAAACACCCCGGCGAATGGGTGGTGGGCGACAAACTATATTACTTGCATAATTTGTTTGTCACACAATCCCCGTCACCCATCCGGGGATAATAATAATAACTACATAGAGGAATATGGTCCCTCGGAATTCTAGAATCCATTATAATTCCCGTGTGTCAGAGCAGAGGGTTGAGCCGCCTCGCCGCGTGAGAGAAGTGCAGATCGTGCGTCTGGGGGGTGGGTGGAAAATGATGGATGGTGGTGTTTTGTCTGGTGAATGGCGGAATATGGAAGTCTTTTATCGGTTGCGACACGAGCATGATACGTAATATGGCAATTTCTGTCTGCGGCTGTTTGTGGTCGCATAAAAAAGCTGAGACTAGAGGCAACAGCTCATCGCCGGAAGCTCGCTGTTGCAGCCAAACTGCTGGATTTGCAGAAATATTATACAGCACGGATGAGAGTTGACTCTATGAAAATTGGATTTTATGATTAGAAGTATATATTGTAGAAGTTTTTTGTTTTCAAATGTTCAAAATGCACTTAATATATATTTTTATTTTTTTTTATTTTATGAAAAGGAAGTGGATATTTTCTTTTTCCTGCCAAAGAGCGCAATAACTGCTAAACTTGTCGTCTTGTAGAACGACGAGATCCACTTATGTAAGGAGTGTGAGTACAACCACGAATCTCGTTCGATTTTCTTCTGCACCTTTTTGCTCTAACACAGGCCCCACCCGAGGGGATGTTGCTGTGGTCGAGAGAAGAGAATGATGACAGTAAAATGGATCACCCTTTGACGATGGGGTCTTGTTGTTTGTTATACCAGCAAAATGATGATGATGATTCCACATTAGGTTCTCCTATTGCTCTCTGAACACATCCAAATCACTATACTCTGGCTGACACCCACGCGGGGTTGTGGAAAAAACCACACACGCATTCAACATATATGCGTATGCGAAAGAAAAAATCCAAGCCGATAAATAGAGCTTTTAGTGACATGATTTTTTGTGCCTCTTGAGCCTCTTCCAGGGATATGACTTAATTTGGGATCATCTCTCAAATATATATCCTTGCGAGGAGCTTTTTCAAAGTATTGGGTTGAAAAGTTTGTGTGGAAAAAGCTCGTCTCTCTATCAGTGATTTTCAATAGAAATGTTAATTCATTGCCAGCATTTACAGCTGGTACGAGTAAAAGATATATTGTATAAAAGATATATTATAAAGATATCTAGAATGTGGCACGATATCAGAAACCGATTAAGAAAACCAATAAAAATCCAACTGAGGAGATATTGCAATTATAGGGGTATACAGGTATTAATGTTTTGCTTCGAGTAATTCAAGCTCAAACACCTCCCAGGTGAGATTGAATTAATGCTTCGGATGAGGAAAAGAGATGAAGAAGAAGTGATTCAAGAAACACTGAGTCACTGATGCAAGTCGATTTTTATTATTCTTCTCTGCTTTGCGGAAGTCCGTAATCCTATTGAGAGATAATGCTCAACATATATAGTTGTTGTCTTTATCCACATGTAGACACACACATGCTTATGAAAATGAGAAGAATGAGACATTAACCCATTATTTCCAGCAATAGAATATTGATTGTGATGCGTAATTTTTAATTTTCGTTACCAAATGATATAAAGCCCTCATGTTTAAGCTGTCTTCGTGAAGACAAACATTAGGTATTGCGGGTATTGCCAAAATGAGGGTGAGTTTAACCATCAGGAAATGTCTATTGGCAAATATTGGTATGAATTTTCGCACCATGTCATTACGTGTTTTGTGTGGATTTATCAAATTTAATTACATTGTTTCGTGCAACGGATATTAAAACTTTACTCATCAACTCCAAATTTCCCCCTTGTCATTATATCCATGAGCTTTATTCTTTTATACTGGGTACTTTTGGGTGCTTCTGCCAAATATACGTACTTTGGAGGGTTCTTTATACCAGTGTACATAATTTTTTTCCGGATGGTGAAAATTGCGGACGACTGCGGGGGCGGAGGAGAAGCCAGGGAAAATTCATCTTGGTGTAGCAAAAAGTTTTCACATCGTCAAACTTTTTAGGCCTCAGCATTGGTCGTGGATGACTCCCTTTTGAATATTAATGAGGTTTCGTGCGTGAGATTCGTCACTATATGGACTTTTTCTTCGTCAAAATTTTGGTGGCATTTTCCATTTAAATTGTGGGACTCTGTGTCACGTCTCCTCAGTGTCATATTGCGTTTCAATTATTTATCCTCCAATTTACTTTGATAGTTATCGAAACTTTTGCCAACCACTGCAATTTTTCCCCTTATTCGGCGCTCTATTCTCTCTTATTTCGGTAAGGATTTTCCCAAACCTTGATAGAAGAAAAGTTTCGGTGATCCAGTGGATGACTGTGAAATGGATCAATCTCATGACACCCTCCTATAAAAATTGCGAGGGAGTGTGATGTTGAAGTAGTTTGGGACAGAATGCCTGTCTACAGCAAAAATTGAGCTCTGATGGGCACGAGGGGATGACTGAAACATATTGGAATGGTATAGTAGTTTTAATCCAATGAAGATTACATGTTTTGTGTTTCATTTTTCAACGCTGAGGGCTCACCACTCTTGACCCCACATTTGCCGCCTCTATAAGATATAGTGAGAAGTCAAATGGAGCGGAAATAGAAAATTATACTATAACAGAAAATGCTCATCTAACATAACAGATGGAATTAAAGAGCTTAAAGCTCTATGGAAGCTTACCGAATGTGTGGGACATCCCCAAGCTCCAACAAGTGAGACACAATGGTCTGTAGGGAAACAACTTTAATCCTTCAATATCAAAATTGTAAATAATCATGAATACTGTACACAGTGTTAATTAACATCAATTTTGTGTATGCAATTTTCATGTGAAACACAATTGAGAGCTTCTCTCTGCAGTGATTATGAGAGAAAATGAACATTAACAATTAGGCCTCATTCATGCACATGGTTTAACTAAAATTATATTAGATCAAAATATATTCAATACTATTTTCAAGCTATTATAATGCTTTGGTAATTCTTGTATATAGTCCACAAATAATGTCTTTTAATAATTAAATCTGTTATAATTAACTTTTCAATCCAAGGGGTGGCTCATATGTGTATTAAATTTCAATGATTTTCTATTTGCCATATACAATAATTTGCCTGAAATTTGGATTTTGCAAAAATTAATTCGGTGAAAAAATTTGATTGTTATGTTAAAAAATTGAGTGAAAAGGCTTTGCGGAGCACCCCAAGAGGTTTTGTGTTAAAATGAGAATTACCTATTCTTATATTAAATTATTCGTTTCTCTTGCAGGATAATTTTGTTGAAATTCTAATAGCGAAATTATAATTGTTTTGCTAAAGCATATCCGCGGAACAAAATCAAATTTCAATGATAAGTTATGTTAAGTTCCAGAGAAATCTTGAACAAAATACTTTTTAATTTTCTATACAAAAAAGCGTAAGATTCTTGTCCCACATAATACCAGAAATCTTTTTGAATCGACAAGTTTTGAAAAAAAAACTTTGTACCTACCTATCTAGTGTTTACGCGTTTTGTATTTTTTCTCTCCCTATTTTTTTTCATTGTTTAAAAGGATTTTATTACAACCCTCAATTCAGTGCTTTTTATAAGCAACAGGAGCTTTTCAAACATCAACTCAAGGTAATCTTCTAATGGAGACTGAATGAAATTGAGGTAAGCGCCATGACAATTAGTTGAAGCTTAACAATCTGTCGAGATAGGCAAATATTTGATGTCTCCTTGTCCAGCGTGAAATATTACTGGGAATTTATCCACTGCATTCGCGAGTTGTTTCTTTC
>CAKKOB020001802.1:0-17957 GCA_918844115.2 Phlebotomus perniciosus
ATGGGTATTTTGGGACTCCTGGAGTCACGTCCGGTCGAGATTTAATGGTTTGGGGGTGATCAGGCCAATTCAGATATGCACACTTGGCTTTATGTATTAGGATAGGATTGCATGACGGAGAGATTTTTTCAAAAAAAAAATTAAATATTTTTTTTTTCTTATAAAATTCATAAAAAAATAAGGGCGATTTTGCCTTTTTAAGGGTTTAAAATTTTTAAAAAATTTTATCTCTCCGTCATGCAAAGCGTAATTATGTATTCTAACCAAATTTTTTTTTTGGTTTTTGAATTTGGTTGAGAAATGTGGCCTGTAGGCTGCACGGCGCAAATTTTACCTATTAACTTCAAGCAGCTGTGGCGCCGCCATTTTGAAACATTTTTGGCTGAATAAATTTGTCGAAGTACCTTAAAATATATACTTTGAAATATGCTTTATGTGGTTTCAATAAACCTTATCATATTTTCATGAAAAATCCTGAAAAATTAATAGAAAAATGTACGTGGTAAAGGAGTTTCTCCCCTTAAGAGTTTTGTCAATAATTTGCTAATATCTTTTCAACATTTTAACAATCACAATAGATAGCTTAAAGGGGAGTGTATTCAAAATTTATGGGCGGGGCTTATGAGGTCCAAGAAGTGAGGTTAAAAAATGATAAAACATCCCGCTAAAGTGAAGAAGTCCCTTTTTATTTAATTTTATTTACTCTCACAATCTTTGTCCAATTGGAACAGACAAAAAAAATCACTTAATTGCAACATTAACTTATATATTAAATTAATATGAATAGAGACTCTTAGATTTTGATGTGTATATAGGACAGAGAGAAGCAAAACAAAATATATATGTTTAAAACTATTGAGAGCTCAAGAAATTTCGGTGTTTATCAGCGGCGGCATGTCTCATCGAAATTTCCCATTACTCTTCTGCAAGTCAGATTATCTTATCACTCTCTGGGCGGCTTTACCCAAGTGAAATCGATAAAGAACTGTGATTTTCTGACTGATTTCGAAAAAAAGGTGTTTTTCTCCTCTAGTGCGTGTCCTGTTCTCTCTTGCTGAAGAGAGAAGAGAATATTATGGAGGTTTTTGTGGCGCTTTTTGTTGTTCTCGTCATTGTTATAGTTGTGGTGAGGAAATATTAAGAAAAAAAGGATTCTGTTTTTTGGATTTTGCAAAAATAATCTGAATGTGTTTCTTAAAGGCTATTTTAATCTACAAAAGAAAGAAATTGAGTGTTAGTAGTCGATCGAGTCCGAGAGTTGTGTCTGATGCGGAATTGGCGGAGCAGAGAAGAAGATGTAAGGTATTCTGCGAGGGATTATTTGTATTTTTCGCTAAGAGTTTTTCCCCCGCGTCGGTAGATGGGGTTGTAAAGCCAGAGGATCAGGTTCAACGGAGACGGAGATCATCGGCCAGAACGCTGGATGATGAACCGGAAGTGTTTGTGATTTCGCAACAGAGACAGGAGAATCCTCAGCCTGAAGTCAATATCGCGATGCAGCCGAGAAGAGTGAGAAATCCGCCACAACAGAGACTCACAGATGAGCAGATAATCGGTGAGTTTTTCTTGAATTTTAAGCTTTGGAGAGGATTGTAATAATACTCTTCTAGGACTCGATCCTCCGCCCTCCTATGACATCGCAATGACTGAGACGGAGCGCGCGAGAGGAGCTCAAAACAGATAGAGTCAGTGATTTACTTTTACTCCGTTCTTCTTTCCAAAGTCTGGCCGTGTAAATAGCTTTTTTATCTTTTTCATTCTCATGAAATTGAGATTCGAGAGATTATTTTCTGTTTCTTTGTTTTTTTTTTAATTAGGGTTAAGCAATTAAAGTGATGGTGCTAAAGCGTTGCAGCTTTTACTAATAATTTCTTCAAGAAGTTGACTTAAAGGAGAACTTTTAAATGGCGGAGGCAAATTTATTAAAAACTGCTAGAAAATAATTTCTGCTAGAATTCAGTGAAATTTCTTCTATAAAATTATTGAAGATTCTGCTAGAAATTTTTTATTACTGAAAATTCAATTTATTTTTATGATTATTTTCCCTTATTAATTGTTTTCACAAACAAACATTTTTTGGTTGTAAATTTTGTGCCATTGACTGCTTCAATAATTGATTATTCTAATTAAAATGGCAATGACTAAATTACAAAGCGTATCGTGAAATGCATTTCAATACTCTATCGATCGATCTTAACTCAAACTTTCCTAAAATTCTATAAGAATCCCATAAAAAAATTGTTTCAAACTGCGCGAAAAAAAATCCTCAAATGTGAGATCTCTCAACTGAGCGCTCTAAAACTGTCTGGCTGGTGAAGATCACTCCGGCGAGTGCGGCATCACGTGACGCCGTTGAGCTTGAACGATCACCAAATCCACGACAAAATCTCAGTTGCGACAGATCCCCCATAGCTCTTGGTTTGCTATCGCGCGCTGCGAAATCTCTCAGGGAGTGAACAGTGTGAGGATCAGAAAGTGTGCGGATCAAGGGTGCGCGCGCCAAGAGGAGGTGGAGAAATGAATCATGTGCAGAAGGCGGGAAAGATCCCGGAACTGGAAGTGGAGGAGCCTGTCTTGTTCTATCACTCTCAGAGCTTCTACTCCCAAAAAGTAAGTAGAGAGAGGGAGAGAAAAAAATGAGCTGGAGAAAAGGTGATGCACCTGAGACGGTGGAAAAAAGTGAAAATCACCGGATCATATGATCACCATGTATTATGCAAGATCGCGAGGCGAGAGAATTCAAGGTTTCCGCCCCGCGATCACTGAAATTCCACCAAATGTGTTTTATTTTGTTAACTTTTCTCCACCTCCGATCTCTAAAAATACTCCCGCCTGATCGACAGGTGCTGCTCGTGTTGCTCGAGAAGAACGTCCACTTCCTCAGGTATGAGGTGAATGTGGCGGCCGGTGAGCAATACTCACCCTGGTTCCTCGATCTCAATCCCAAAGGGGAGGTGCCAGTACTCAAGATCGGCTCCTTCGTTGTGCCCGAATCCGCGCAGATCATCAACTATGTTGAGCGGAATTTCCAACAGGAGCCGCATCGGCGTCTCCTGCCGCGCGATTTGGCGCCAGAGCAGCAAAAGAAGATCCTCCGGCTGAGCAATTTGATCAGCAAACTCCCTATTGGCGCCATCAGCATGGGGAGCTTCATTCACGTGGAATTTTCGCCCAATCCCAAGCCACCATTCATCGCTCCGGTGAGGAGAGCACTCGTCAGTAAGTATTTTTATTTATTTTTTTAATTTGAAGTTTCTGAAACTTTTAATCCGGATTTCTCGAGAAGCTATTGACCGATTTTCTTGAAATTTTGATATGTTTTTGGGAAGGGAAATTCTTTTAGAAAATGCAAAGACATGTCAGAAGGCCTAATTCGTTTTCATCCTGAAATAAGGCTTTGAAGCAAAGAATCGAGCGTTCCGCCGTTAATCCGTCTGTTACTGATTTAGTAATTAATCTAGAGGTCAAACGGTTACAGATAGAGACTTCGGGTCTTAGGGATCCCCTCTAAAATCAACCCAAAATCATCAACAGTATCTTCATTTTTCATCAAAAACCCAGCCTTCCCCTATAAATCATGTTTTTGGAATATTTCGGGAACGAATTAATCGATTTTCAAAACTTCAAACTTAATCAATCAAGTCTTCAATCTTCAATCAATCGGTTTTCAATTTTGTAAATTGTAAGATGGCGCTATAGTCGACTCCTCCCACCTCTCCATCCGCCATTTTGAAAAGTGTTGAAATATTCTCTTTAGAATATCTCGGATAAAAACTGACCAATTTTCTTGAAATTTTAATATGTTGTAGCTGAGGTCGAGAACTTTCCAACGATATATAACTTAAGTTTAGATAAACTGGTTTAAATCTTATTTTCTTCCAGAAATTCTTAGTTAATCTTAGTACTTCCAGAAATTTAGAAGTTTTTCTTAGGGTTTTTTGAAAACATTTAGGATGTTTTAAGGAAATTACTAAACTTTGAAAAATGTAAGCTAGATTAGCTTAAAGTTTCCTAAAATTGATGTAAAGCTCTATTGAAATTTACGAGTATTTGAAAAAAAAAAGTTTTCGCTAAACTTTCGAAAATTTTCTTGAAGCTTTGATAGAAAGCTTTAAAATCCATTCACAGAACGTTTTAGAAATTCTTCGAAAGCTTTCTTAGAAAGTTTTCATAGAAAGCTTTAGAAATGTTTCTTAGAAAACTTTAGAAACCTTTTTAGGAAGCTCTAGTTTTCTTTAGAAAGCTTTTTTAAAAAAGTTTAAAAAGCTTTCTTAGAAAACTCTAGAAACCTCCAAAAAACATTTCTTCGAAAGCTTTAGAAACCATTTGGAAAGTTTACTTAGGAAGCTTTAGCTTCCATTGGAAAGCTTTCTTTAGAAAAATTTCTTAGAAAGCTTTCGTAAAAAACTTTAGAGACTGTATTGCGATAATAAAATTGATTGGATGAAAGCTCATCAAAGCTTTCGAATTAGAGCTTTGGGGAGCTTTCCAACAAAATATGGAATTGCTGGAAGTAGTGTACGTCTCTCTGACCATAATATCTCCCCCTTGGCTTATAACTTCACTTATAATTGACCTAATTGACCGATTTTGATCATTTTAAGCATGAAATACATTTTGAACCTTGAAAATTTTCATGAAACTTTCAGAAATATTTGAAATCTTTGTGAAATTTGGGAAAATTCCATGAAATTTTGGAAATTCTCTAGAAAAGTACAGGAAAGTTTCATCTTGGATCTCCTCTTCCAGCTTCTGACCAGGTGATGAGTGAGCAGCTGAAGAGACACGCCAAAGACACTCCAATCTACGCCGAAGTGCTCCTCCGCAAGTCCGCCTTCTACGCCCAGAAGCGCGACAACATCTGCAAACGCGAGGACTACGTGAAATTGCTGGAGCGCCTCGAGGAGATCCTTGAGCAAGTGGAGTCGGAGCTTCGCTCTCAGGCTCAACAAAGCAACTCCGACTGGTGGCTGTGTTCGCCTCATTTCACCATCGCGGACTGTTGCCTCGCCATTCTCCTCTACCGGCTCCACGCACTCGGCCTGGAGGATCATCTGTGGACGCATGGCAAGAGATTCCACACTGAGCGCTACTTTGCTCGCCTCTACAATCGCGAATCCTTCCTCAATGCCATTCCGTCGCGTCTCTCCATCCTCCGAACGATTTGGAACAAGACGCCGGGCAACTATAAACTTGGCGTTGGACTCTTGAGCGCCTCATCGGTGATTGCGGCCCTCCTGGCCATTCGAAAGTGAGAGAGAAAATCTCCTTCAACTCTTTTATTCCTACTCCTGTACAGTGTTTTAACGTAACAAAAAAATGAAGAACACAAACATTCCAAGCAGATTATAGAAGAAAATAAATTAAACGAAAAATAATTGCAGGAAAAAAAACGAACATAAGTATTTCTTGACGGATTTATCGCGCTGCGAGAGAGAGACTTTGATATTTGGAGGATTGTTCGATGATGAGAATCTTGTGCCCAGGAAGATTGCATTAGCGTCACTGAAGGGTTGTGTCCGGGTGGCTATTTAAAGAGCTTGAGATATTTTGGGCTGCAAAACTTAGCGGTTAATTTATTGTTTTTCTTTCTCCCGCTCGCTTATCTGGCGGTAAAAATAAAAAGTAGTCTTTTTTGAATAATGGAGAGCAATCTTAATAAGATAAATTGTATTTTTAGAACAACTAAAAATCACTCTCGAGATTGTCTTTCATTATCACTATGGATTAAGTAAACAGTGAACAAAAATGACTTGGCATCACTTTTATTGAATCTCCTAATCAATTCGAAATTATATTTGAATTCGAAATAAATTTTGGTTCGAAAATACGTTCTTTTTTCTATGAATTTCTTGAATATCCGTTCCATAAATAATTCAGAAATTTCTTTTAGAACACTGTTCAAAAAATATTGCGAATATTAAGTAGAAAAGTCACAAACTGCATTTGAAAATCAATTCATAACTCTTTTCGAAGTTCGAATCGATCTCTCCGTGTCGGATCAGGAAATTATTTCGAAAGGCTCGAAGTATATTCGGATATCAATTCGGAATTATAATTAAATCGTAAATCGAATTGAGTTTAATTCGAAAATTCATCTAATAGAAATCGATAATCCATTTCGCAAACCATTCAATTGATTTATAAAATTGTATTCCAAAATTGACACAGAATTCAATTCAGAAATTAATTCGGATATCAATTCGCAATTCGAATTGAATATAAATTATTAAATTCGTGAATCACTTTAATATTCTTCGGTAATCCAATAAAAATTCTATTTCGAAAATCAATTCGGAGCTCTTTTCGAAGATATAGTCGAGCGTTTTGTCGGATCAGGAAATTAGTTCGAAAATGATTGAAGAATTCTTCAAAATTCAGGATAAAGTTCATAATTGATAAAATTTAGCAGAATTCAATTCAGAAAGTATTCGGAATCCTAATTAAATCTTTAATTGAAATAAAGAATGACAGTTAAATCGTAAAGTCGAATTGAATTTAATTCGAAAATTCATTAAAAGAAACCGGTAATCCATTTCGAAACCATATTCAATATGATTTCTAAAATTCTATTCCGAAATTTATTCGGATATCAATTCGCAATTCGAATTGAATTACCAGATTTTAAATTCGAATTGAAAGCATGTTTTCTCAAAAGCTAATCTAAAGCTAATCCCCAAATTTATTATCGCAAGGCCATTCAGTGAATGCCTAACAATTTAAACATCGCAAAGTGATACTAAGTTATTTTCGATCACTGTAATTTACTTAGCAAACTATTACGAATCTTTAATATGCAGTTAAAACGCAATTTCTTAACAAAGAAAATTGCTGAATAATTTTGGCCTTTCGCAAAGACGACAAATCGACTTTCCCAAAACTCCCAACTTCTCCTCCTCCCCCCCCCCAATCAGGGACGCAAATGCACTTCCTGGTCACAATTAAATCACCACGCGGATGAATGCAAGTCTTTTCGGAGGCACAACCGTGTTTCTTGTTCTTAACTTTGTCATCGGCTCACCTTAAATTCGACTTGGTCCGGGTTCTGGATTCACCCCATTGCTGGCTCCTGCGTCCTGCCTGCCCGTGTACAATGGCATGCCCATAAATCTGGGCATGGGTTTCCCAGTGGCGGGATTTATGACAATGCTTGGGTTCCTTCTCATCGGCATCGGCTCGGGACGAGCCTTCTCTCGCTGGTAGATGAAGAGTCCCTTCCCAACGGCGTCCGGAAGTGTGGCTGAGGCGAACCAGAAGCGATATGTGAAGAACCACGTGAGAATAGCTAGTATCCCACTGATGACCTTCTCAATCATCTTGTGGAAGTACAACATCGTGGACACCAGCATCACATCCCAGAGCAACTGGAGAACCGTCATGGCGACAAAGAGGAGTCGAATTAGAGGTGTATAGCGCGCATAGAGGTGACTCAGACGTGCCAATTCGTCATCCTTGAGATTGGACAGAGGCGTCCGGGCGGCAGCTGTGTCTCCCGTGGATCGATTATGTTCCTCATTCCGGAGATGCTCCTTGATGGATTCCCAATTGACGATGGAGCGCGCCTCCTCGATTAACACCAGACTCGAGTAGATGAGGATGTAGGCGTGCCCCGAGAGATCAAATCCATGCCACATGGAACCCGCCTTGAGGCAGGAGGACTTCGTGTCGAAGCGCTTATCCGTGCAACGTCCATAAGCCGCCTCGATCACATTGAAGAGCTTCGTCCACGAGTACCAGAACATCGTGGCGATGGCAATCCTCATCAGGTGATGCTTCAGCTAAACAGAGAACCAAATTAAGACCGAATCTGGAGAGCACCAAGTGATCATCTTACCGTTCTCTTGGCATCGCCGCAACAGAGAATGTAGGAGGTGAGAACTGAGTAGGGAATTGTGAGTATTAGCGTCCAGAACCAGCCAATTTTCACAAAGTACTGGTTGAAGAGATTGTCTGAGCGGGCAAAGTATGTCCTTGGATAGGGCATAAAGTCCCCAATGAGGGAGATCAGGAAGAGACTCCCCAGATACAGTGCCACCTTCAAGTTGGTGTCATAGAATATCGCCTTTTTGCACACGTACAGCACCATCATGGTGAGGACCTCCCGGATGGAGGTGGGTGATGTCGTGGGGCGGGTTCCCTTTGTCTCCCCACGACCATCCGAGGCAGCACTTCCCCGGAAGTTCATGTTCTGCCCCGCGGTGGGGGCTGTATGTATAGGACGTCGCTTCGACACCATTATTCCCACTAAAGCTTTAGCAAATCCGTCGAGTCACTTTCTTACAGTATTACACACTTTACTCGTGTTTATTTAGCATCCGGACTCTGGCCTCTGACCACAAATCCTCTGACATTCCTCTTGCGACTGACATTCGCACTTGAAGCTTTTGCTGCATCGACAATTCGTGCTCTATCGCTCGCTTATAGAAAGTGAATTTTCACTGATTTCTCCACTTGATCAACCGTGACTGGTGAATGGGATGGTATTGGGAAATCTCCTGACTCGTAATTTGTGCAGAAACCCTATCTCAGCGGCTATTGTTAGGATTTTCACTGCAAAACTCAACACAATGGAGGTAAGAAGCATAAGCAGTGGCTTCCCGCCAAAGAGAAGCTCAAGCTGCATGAAGCTCCTTGAAGTTGAAAAATAAACTCTTAGAAAATGCTTGAAAAAGAGATAACAGAAGAAATCTTTATCAAAATGAGAGATCAAATCTCCTATTTTATCACCCATGCAACCTTTTTGCGTATTTCATTCATTCTGTCACTGTTTAATTTGTCTGGAATGAAACTGTTTTTGTTGACGCTCCTCAAGCGTTCATTGGATGAGGAAAAAAGGCATTTAATAGCCTTATCACCCAATTTTCGTCACAAAACTTATCTGTTCACTTAAATAAATAACTGATAATTCCCCCAATTGGGTAATATACTCGTGATTTCATGGACAGTCCAGCAAAAGCCACCAGAGAGAGATGAAGCATTTATTCGACTTTAGTGACTTCAACGTTTACGATCCTGAGATTACGAATTTATCCGTGGGAGCTCCTGGACCTGATCTCCTCACCCAGTGCTGTGACATCTTCAAACAAGCCACTGAGCATCGACTGGTGAGCAAAAATCTCATTTCTTTGCGTCCCAGACTCTAAGAAATCCCTCCTTTTAGAACTATGAGAAGGATAACAACTCATTCCTCTTCCAATACGGACCCACCTTGGGCATTAATGACTTCCGGGAGGAGTTGAGTGTCTTCCTGACCAAAGAATATGGCTCTGAGGTGAAAAAGAGCAGCTTGGTGCTCACATCCGGAGCCACAAATGGCCTTCATCATATCCTATCTACTCTCCTGGACATGGAAGCTGTGATCTTTGTTGATGAAGTCACTTATATGATAGCTTTGGAGGCTTTTCGCCAATTCACGGGGATGAAAGTCATTCCTGTTCCCTTCCTGGATGACGGAGTGGACATTGAGGAACTCACCAAATTGATTAAGCATCACAAATTTCAGCCAAATAGAGAGAAATTGTTTTGGGGAGTCTATTACGCAATCCCGACGTTTCACAATCCAACAGGAGTCACCCTGTCGGCGGAAAAGTGCCAGAAATTGGTGAAGATTGCCAGGGAGTTTGACATCCTCATCTCCTGCGATGATGTCTACAATCTCCTACACTACTCAGCCGCCGGCGGATGCCCTAAGAGACTCTTCGCTTATGATAATCCCGAGGATGAAGATTATCTCGGCCATGTGATCTCCAATGGCTCCTTCTCTAAAATCCTCTCACCAGGCATCCGGATCGGCTGGATGGAGTGCCCCAAGAGGATCGTTGAGGCCTTCAGACTCTGCGGAGTCATCAAGAGCAGCGGATCAGTTAATAATTATGCTTCGGGAATCGTAACGAGTCTCCTGCAGCTGGGCCTGGCCGAACGTCAACTCCGCATCTACTGTTCCGCCTACCAGGAGCGTATGGAGGCCGTCTGTGAGATTCTCCATCACGAATTGCCCGCCGAAGTGAAATTCATCCCTCCATCCGGTGGATACTTTGTCTGGCTGACTTTCCCGCTCTCCTTCGACGCCGTCGCCTTCAACAGATTCTGCCAGGATCATCATCGCGTCATCGCAATCGCCGGACCCCGATTCTCCCCCACCGAAGCCCACAAGAACTGTCTGAGGATCTGTGTGGTGTTCCACGATGCCGCCACAATGAGGAGCGCCGCCCGCCGGCTCTGTCAAGCCTATCACCAGTACATGGCGAACAGCCGATAAGATACGCGATTTTTCACACATTTTTTTCCATCACAAAAAAAAAGAGTTAATTTGTCTTCTCAACTCATCAATACTTTTTTTTCCTCCTTCTCTTCTTTTTGTACCTTTGCGCGATTGTATTTTGACGAAGTGATTAAATCCAGGAGATTAAAGCGTCTAATACCCTGTTATCATCTAGCTTAGATCTCAGTGATTTACCCCGGCAGAAAACATCTAATCATTTTTGCAAGATTTTTCCCTCAAAACACAATTGTTTCATCTCTAATTGTTCTTTTCTCGTTGTCGGAGAACCAGTCATTGAGACATGCGAGGGGGGCGCGCAAAAAAAAAACAGTCAATTGTACACGAACTGGTCAATTGTGGCCACTTCGAGTCTTCTTCGGCTCCCCATCTATCGCTCAAGCGACTTCGCGAGGCGATTAGCACACAATTCCATCAAGTTGAGTTGAGAGAGTGAAAAAGACTCAACAAGTGACTTTGACGCGGTGACCAGACACCACAGGCATCAGCTGGACAGATATAAGTAAATTTAGAAGATTCTGGAGATGCTAGAGGGAATCCTTGGTCAGGATTTTGTTAGAAAGGGATGAATTGGTTTAAAAAAATTATTTAAAAATTGAATCAATTCTAGCAAATCAACTGATTAGTTTAAAGAATTTGGAGAGTCTCCAAACAATTTAAATCTAAGAAAATCCTAGTTTAAAGCTTATAAACTTCTTCATAAAATCTCTAAGGAATTTTTGCAAAAGGAATACTTTCCAAAAAAGGTTTAATGAAAGCTCACAAAAAAGTGACACAATTCTATAAAAGCTTTTAAAAAAGAAAATTGAATTTGTTTTTAGATAAAAGGTTTTTTAAAGGTTAAGTATAAAAATTATAAAATTCAGTTTCCACAGACGATTTTGAAAAAGGCTACAAAAAAACTGAGAAAATTTTACTGAAAATTTAAAACAATAAGTTTTTTTTTTAGATAAAAGCTTCTCCTAAAGCTTTAAAACATTTGCAAAAATCAGTTTTTGCAGAAGCTTTTGAGAAAGTTCACAAAAAGCAAAAAAAAATTCTGCAGAAGCTTTTAAATAAAGTTTTTGTTTTTAGATAAAAACTTTTTCAAAAGCTATTTATAAAACATTTACAAAAGCATTGTTTATGTAGAAGCTTTTGAAAAAGTTTATAAAAAGTTAATAATATTATGCAAAAACCGCATAAACTTATAAATAGGAAAATTAGATTTTTAGAGATAAAAGCTTCTTCAAAAGCTCTTAAAATTGTACAAATCAGTTTCCGAAGAAGCTTTAATGAAAGCTTATAAAAATCTAAGAAAATTCTGCATTTTAGCAAAAGAAAGTTATTATTTTCGTACTGTTCGTAATACAAAACTTCTTCAAAAGCTCTAGCTCTTCAAAAACTTAAAAAAAAGCTGAAAAAATTCTGCATATGCTTTTGAAAAAGAAAATTGAGTTTGTTTTTTATAAAGCTTCTTCAAAAGCTCAAAAAAGTGCTAAAATCATAGTTTCTGCAAAAGCTTTAGTGAAAGCTTTCAAAAAATCTCAAAGCTTTTAACAAAGAAAATTATTATTTTCGTAATAACTTTTCAAAAGCTTTTGAAAAAAATTGCAAAAATCGTAATTTCTGTTGAATCTTCTGAAAAAACTTTTTAAAAAGCTGAAAAATAAGTAAAAAAAACCGATATTTTGAGAAATAATTTTTAAAAAATGACAATAAATAAGAAATAATAAAAATAAGAAATAATAAAAAGAAACTTCGATAAAGCTATCCTGCTTATCACCTGCCCTCCCTTCTCATTTTTCATCAACTACCGTGTGCGCTTGTGAGCGTTGTCGGCGGCACACAACTTTTTCCCCAAGTTACCCAAATCGCGAACCTCAGTTGATGGTAAATCGCCTTCCGAGTCAGTTCCAAAATATATCGTGCCGAAAAGTTCACCCAACAACAAAAAAATTTCCAAGAAGAAAAAAAAGTTAGACAACGCGCAATTCCCAATTGATTACAATTATTATCGTGATCGTGAAACTGGAAAACTCTGGTGACAAAAAAAAATATGTGAACTCACCTTCCTCTGAACGGAAGTGCCTCTGAGACTTTCGCGTGAGCCTATTAGGAACCAAGAACCAGAAGGAATAGAAAAAAATGGGCATCTCCTGGCGCAATCAGGTTGGTAGTGGTGATGAAATTGACTCTGTGATTCCCCCCCCTTGTCCGCGCGCTCTTTCCAATTCTCCCCAACCAAACACCCATTCCCGCTGCCGATTTGTGGTCAAAAGGTGCTCAACTCTGTTGAATATTTTAATTATTGCCTCGCAAAATGGAGAGAGAGAGAGAAAAGCTCACACATTTCTGCACCTCCTCTTCCTGCCATTCTGCCTCTCAAATTCTATACGTTTTTATTGTCTTTCTTTTTGGCATAAAGAAAATTTCAGTTTTCAAGTCTGTTTTTTTCTCTTTTTTTGTTGGTGATTTTTTAGGCAAAAATAAGATTGTGAAATGTTTTTTTATCAAATTCGCCGAGTTTTATCTAATTTGAGAAGAAAAGCATTATCAATTTGATAAGAACTGTGATTTCATGCTATGTAACATTTTATGAGGAAAATTGAAGCAAATAAAAACTTTTAAGAGACTTAAAATGTCTCCATATTTTTTTATTAGGCCTTTTGATAAATAAAATCCCTTATATAAATATTTAAATGATTCAAATAGAAATTTAAGATATCAGAAAAATCTTTAAAAGGCAATTCTTGGAGCTACAACGTAAAATCTGTTAATAAGAACTTGTTAAACTGATTTGGAGAGTTTCCAAGACATTTAAAATGAATTCTTTAACACTTTTTGAACGTCTTCGAACTGTTCAATCGGTTCAATCCTTTTAAAGAACAAAAAAAATACTTTTTTGAAGCTTAAAACGTTTTCAAAACAACTAAACTCATTTTCTTTACGTTAAGAACGTAAGAAAATGAATATTTTGACTGAGAACTTCTCAAATTTTTTTGAAAATTTTACCATTTTTCAAATTTTTTGGAGAGTCTCCAAACAATCTAAACAAAAGTAAATTGACAGAAGAAATTTACGTCAAACTATTATAAATGGCAAGCCAACTCAAAATAACCTCAATTGTATGTGAAACAAATTCTCACCAATTTTCCCATAAAATCCAACAGATATTCAGTCTAACGACAAATAGGAACCAGCCCGAAAAGCCTGTTTTTACAGTTTTGCAAGAGAATCTGCCGCCAAATGTCAATTCGGCTCACAATTCCCTTTTGACACTTCACAGCGACGCGTGGGGAAGTGTTTTTTTTTTCATAGAAATCCAGGTGAAAAAACCATAAGATTTGCCCACTTGTAGGCGTTTTCACAGAGATGTGTTTTTTGCGCAAAAAACGTCTTTAAACAGTTTCTTGGGGCTTTTTGGAGCCCCCATTACACCATTAGAGTGGATTTCTGTTGGGTTTTATGTGAAAATGAGCGGAAAATCCGCTCCAAATACGATTGAGATTGCCAAAAATGGCAGAAATTCACTGGTAAGCCACTGCCAAGAACTGTCATGACGTTAAATGCAAATTTTTGAATGAACTCAAACGATTTTTGCTCATGATCTAAAAACTAACTAAAAGTCCAAATATCTGTCTAAAAATCTAAACTGTTTAACGAAGAAAATTAATCCATTTTTAAGACTCTTCAAAAAACTTTAAACCAAGTAATTTGATTAACTTGAATATCTCCCAACTCACTAGATTTTTATGTTAATTACTCAGTTTGACTGAAAAAACTCACTTTTCCATCAAATTCTCTCCCGGATCCGACATTTTAATTCCCTTTTCACCCAAAGGCATATCTCTAAATGTCGCGGAGGTTTACTCGTTCAAAAAAAAAACACTAAACGATAAGATAGTCTGCTAAAATTAGCGATAAAACAATCAGAGATAAAAGGGCGCTACTCAAAGAATATTCGCAATAGAAAAAAACCAATAAAATTAAAGAAAAAATCTGAGAATGTGTGAGAATCTCTGAGCAAATAATTCTCTCTTGGGAGGCACTTTTGACGCACTTACCATCAAGTATAGGTAAATAATTGTCCGTCTCTTCTCGCGCAGAAATTCATCACCACCAGCAAAGATATGGAGACTGGTGAGATTGAGACGCACATTGTGCCACCAACGCCGGATATGTTTGACCAAGAGACCGGCGAATTGAAGGCATACGCCTTCCGCAAGACAAAATTCAACATCCCCAAGGCTTACCTGCAGCAGTACGAGGATCCCTGCTCCCAGGATGTCTACACGCTCAGCAACAAGGAGCGCGTGATGCACTTGAAGGAGGAGATCATTCTCGGCTACAACAAGACCAGCCATCGGATGTTCCTCATCCCGTCGCTCTTCCTCTTCTTCAAGCTCACGGCCATCTTCATCATCTCGGTGGAGACTCTGCTGCACATCTGGGCGCACCGACGCAATTCCCGCAACGCCAATCCCTGCATCTACTACCGAAGCCCCCTGCATGTCGTCTCCTCCCAATTCTGCGCCATCTGTCGCAGTGAGAGCTCCATGGAGCGCGTGAAGAAGATCCAGGACGAAAGATCGCGCATCCGGCGACTTCATCAGCTGGACTTTGTCACCAGAACACTCACATAAGAGCTCCATCCAGCTTGTCCTTGAGTCGATCCTATTTTTTTTCTCCTCTCTGATGTCTCTATAAATCTTTCGCGGCTGTATTTGTTGGCGTTGTGAATAACAAAATAAAAAATTTCATTGACTATTTCTTTCCCCTTTTGATCTTCTTCCGACAAGCAGTCTTGAGAATCTTCTGGAATTCCTGCAGGAAGCGGATCTCTTTGGAGAATTTCGCCTCTGCTTTCACACTTCCTTCCGGCATCTTTGCTGACTGGATCACATCGATCTGTCGCTGAACGCAGCTATCCAATTCCTCCCTCAATCCCCACAGAAGCTCATCTTTCTGCACATCCGTCAGATTCGGGAAGTTCTTGCTGTTCTCATACAGAGCATTCCGCTTGTGATTCTCCAGGAAGAGCAAGCAACTCCGAAGGAAGGTTATTTCTTCGCCCAGCAGATCTTTCCTTTCACCCGGAAGAATCATCTTCGCCTCCGCCTTGATGGCATTCCAGTTGCTCTTCACCTGCATCTTGATGTTCTTCGTCAACTTCCACAAGTGAATCTTCTTGCCGAAATCCCCTCCTGCTTCTATCCTCTCAAACACAATGGGGGCCTTCTTTGCACCCTTATCTGTCTTCTTCACCCCCTTGGCGACTTTCAGAGTCTTAATCTTCTTGCCTTTGGCGTCCACCAAGAGCTTCGGGATTATCTCCTTCCCGCAAATGTTGACTTTCACTTCTGCCGCCTGAGCAGCCTCCTCGGGGGTCTTGAAAGACACCACAGCTGTGACCCCATGCCGCTTGGCCTGCAACACGAAGTCCACAGCATCCGGAAAGGCTGATTGCAGATCTAAATTACCTTCCGGGATGTTTTTCACCACGACGCTATTCGTCTTGGGCAGAAACACCTCCTGGCAGCGCTCGGTTTTGATCTCTTGGAAGAGATCGCGCAACGACATCCTGGGAAATGTTTCAAAGAATCTTAAAATGATGTGTTTTACTGGAATAATAGGAAAAATTACCTTGAAAACCTCGGAAAACGTGAAGAAAACAAAAAACACGTGATTGTCAAAGCAGACTATTTTACTTTCCCCTAGGGGCGCTGTCGTCGCTATGAAGAAAAATTTCGCGCGAAAAATCCAGGGATTCCGCGCAATCTTGGAGATCCTCTCTGGTCTGGATCATTCAGGAAACGATAAGTAAAATATGGAGAACTTCTGAACAATTCTTACTTATTTCATCTCTCTAAAACATACATTTTTTCTTCCCCACATCAGATGGTAAAGCAACAGAAAAATATCCCAAGGAAGCTCAATAGCATCGAAAATAAAATCAATTGTAGATAGAACATTACAAAATATATAACATTTTGTACAGATTTTTAGGTGGTTCTGACCAATCGTTGAGCCTCTGTGTCACCCGATCTATTGATGATTCTTCTGAACAGCCCCATAAGCTGATCCTTTGCTGATCTTCGACATCCCAATGGCCTTCTGGAGGAGCGTATGGACTGAAAGAGTCAAAAAAAATCAGCCACAAAGTCCATCAAAAATTTTCTCTGAAACTCACAAGTAAACAAAACACCCGCCCCAATAGAGAAGAAGATAATCTCTCCACTGAGGAGCATCTTCACCAGATAGTAAGTCATAGGCGTCAGGGTGGCGATCGCCCATCCGGTTGTATTGAGTAGCGTCGAGATGCGTGGTTTGTACTCCTACCGCGGAAATCTCGGCACTCCCGAAGAATCGCCGCCAGGACAAACTTATGGTAGTAATTGAACCGTCCATTCTGGTTGAGAAACTCAAATTGTGGATTATTCGCTTTGTTTCGTCTTTATGAGAATCTCCATCTGTATCCCCTGGGCCGCAATAAAACGCGCTGTCTTCTCAATTATCGCGTTCAGCTTCACCGTCGGTGGCTGAGAAGTAGCAAAAAAAAAGTCAATAAGTAACGATAAGAAAGCATTTATTTTGTTTTTTTTTTCAACTCACCAATTCAATGTCAGACGGAATGGGAAAATTAGCTGATGATTCAATCAAACACCTCATCATCCACGCTGGGCTGCTTCTCTGGCAGCACTGAGGATACATAGACTTTGGACTTGTCGTCCAGGCTCCTCCACGGGGTCTCTCATCGTCTGGACAGGACAGCAAGTCTGCACACGTTCTGATCACTCCATACACTGGCGAGAGAGTCTTCACGGTGTCTTCCGTGACGTAGGTGGTGAGATTAAGTCACTTGGGGAGACTCTCAAAGTCATAGGACGCCAAGAGTTCGTCAAATTGCAAGATATTCTCCTGGATAAATTGCTTCTCCAGTGTCTGGATCCCATTCCCTGATTACGATCTCCCTCTCCCGGGAGTAGTGGATGAATCCCACACGTGGGACAGCATCACCGAGTGGTCCA
This sequence comes from Phlebotomus perniciosus, assembly GCA_918844115.2. Taxonomy (NCBI): domain Eukaryota; kingdom Metazoa; phylum Arthropoda; class Insecta; order Diptera; family Psychodidae; genus Phlebotomus; species Phlebotomus perniciosus. Next base: position 17,290 of record CAKKOB020001802.1, read on the forward strand.
ACGGAGGCACAGTAGACAAAATGCGGTCCGGGTGGGATCATCTTTACGCCCCGGAACTTTTCAGCAATCGATCCCAAACTCTGTCTTCAGCGGCACGTCGGCGATTATGAGGAAGGCGCCGTGCAATAAAATCTGTGCAATGATGTCTTCCGATCCATCCTCACGTCTATTCCTGGGACAGGTTTGACTGAATCTTCTTGAGCAGGAACTCTTTGGCTGAATTGGCGATTTCTCTGGACTTTCTCGGACTTCTTGTGCTTACTTTCCTTACACTTGCGCTCCTTGTCCTCACAGATCAGCTGACTTCTTCAGCTGATTTGACCTCAGCTGATTTCTTGTTGGTCAAATTGCACCGCGCTTAATAATTTTAGGCTGTCGTCGATTTCGAAAAAACTCGGATGAAATCAACAGGCAATCCGTTACGTTTTGTATCTGAATTGTTTTTTCCGTTTTTTCCACCCAAAACGGTAGGTCTTTTTATGTATTGTTTATTCGTTAGTTTTTGAAGCCATTCAAATTTGACACACATTTTGTTATATTTTAAATATTGTAGGGGGAAGCTCGCAGGTTTGGTACACGTTCTATTTTGATACAACTCAATATTTCATGTATTTTTCTTGAACTGAGGCTTACTATTTTTTCAGAGAATATAGAGCTTAAGGCCAACT
>CAKKOB020001803.1:0-17915 GCA_918844115.2 Phlebotomus perniciosus
AGAGAGATACAAATTTTTTTAGGTCAAATAGGTGGGTGAGCTCTCATGTTCAGCATGACGCAGGAGGATATGCCTGGATAACCGTGAGAGAGAGAGATTAGTGCGAAAAATTACCTGCACTCGTGTTTTAGGGGCCAATGAAAATATCATTAGTAACGCTTGACACACGTCGAAAAGGAACTTGGTCCGAGTCATTCGTGTCTGATAGTGGGTATATAGAGGAAGGAAAAGCACAATGTGGGAGGAAAAAAATTGCAGAGTGAGAGGATCAGGACATTTTCCTCCTGACATTCATGTGCTTGTGGCGTACATTTTTTTCCCTGCCTGGTCCACACAAGTTTTTTCCCACCTCTTAGATTCTCACACAAGGTATTTATATGTGTATCACGTTTGACCTAAAATCTGCTCTCTGTCATATTGAAGTTTCGTTTTCTCCTGCCCAATGAAATTCTGTTTCTATTTATTTTCCACTGTATGCCGAATATTTGGAAAATCGCACCACTTTGACCCTGACGTGAATTTATGGCACTTCCCACGAAATTTTCTCCTTTTTCTTCCTTATACCCTCTCTATTGAGACACTCCTCTCTTGGCAAGGAGATTTTTCCTCCGAAACTTTCTCTCATTATTGTGAAAAATTTTATTCGCAACAGAGGCCATTTATAAATTTTTGTGGGACTTGTCCACTCCAATGGAATCACCGATGGACGTCATGTGGGATTTAAAGTTTACACGTGGAAAACTCCCCATACATCCAAATCACTCATATCAGATTCGACATTACAGTGGGCAGCGAAAGAATAGCGACAAATTAGAAAATTTGAGCAGAATTTACAAGAAATATATTATTTTGTGAGAATTTTGCCTGAAATTCGGCAAATCGCTGCTATAAAATTCCCTGAAGTTAGGCAAAAATGCAAATTTTGCCGGAAAGTATACAATTTTACACGAATTTTCCCTAAAAGTCAGCTAATATTAAAACTTTTTTTTTCAAAACTGCCCTTAAACTTTGATCGTCAACTGTAGAGTCTTGGTGTGGCAGATGGAGAGGCATATTGTGTGGGGAGGGCATAAATCTCAACTCAACCACTTGGCTACGAAGAATGTCTATTTGTGGTAAAGTTTGGTTTAGTGGTTGAGGTAAACCCAGCGGCTTCCTGTTTCCCCGTGTGGTCTCTCCTCTTGTCCATTAGTCCGCCATGGGGCGAAAGGGGTGGTGCCCGGGTCACAAAGAGAAATACAGCCCCCGTCAGAATTATCATCTAAAGATTATCTCGAGAGAGAGAGAGAGAGAGAGTATTTGAGCAATGTGTGGTGCTCATGAAGGTTCATATAACGTTAGTTTTTAATTTATTAATGGATTCAGCAGAACCAAAGTTCATCCCTCGTCCAAGAAAGTAGCACACAAACTGGGAGGAAAATATATTAAGTAAAATATTTATTTTGCAAGCAATGATGGTAAATAGTGGTGAACTTTCACCTGTAGTCAAATGAGAAGGTGATATATGTATGTGAAAAATTAAACACTATTTGCACTAGACTCGATTTTATCTCTCTAAACGGTATTTAATTTAAAACCCTCAAGATCCCATTTAGCCCAAAGAGAGCGAACAGGAGTTCTTAAACAAAACTTTCTTCACACTGTGAATTATTTATGAGAAATTCCTCACATTTGTGTGTGCTATGGAGATTAACTGCTCTGCTACATGTGTATTTCATACATAACAAACATTACCATGGCAAAACATACATAAAATCTACTAATTATTTTACGTTATAACTCCAAAACTATCTCCTTCCATTACAAGTATAATGATTTTACAAAGCCATAGTGGCTACAATTTTCAAAACATGTACTCGAGGATTAAGTGAAAGACGCATAAAATCTTATAAAATCCACGAAGGATTTGTCTTTACATTTAAATAACGGAAAAAAAAACTTTTATTCACCTCAAAATGCGAAAGCGCGAACCATAAAGTGATAATATCTGGCGTGAGAGTTTTCTCGAATGATAATGAAGTAATTATTTACGGACATGGTCTTGCGAGAGAGAGTGTTCACAAAATTTTCAATATCCACCTTATTAGGGCCAAAAACTGGTGAATGGTTTGATGTTCACGGCCTGAATTTGAGATTAGGCTGATGGAAATTTACATAAATCGAGTGGATGAATTAGAGTCTGTCATGCATAGATAAAGGAGGTTGGATTGTGTGGAGCGCGCGCGCTACCCTTAATAAAAGTATAACCCAGATAATAAGAGCCAGAGAGAGTGTCATTCACTGATTCACTCTGCTATTTATTGCCACAGACATCCAAACACTCTCTCTCTGTTGTGTGAATGATTTTGTGTATTAGAGGCGAGGAGAGGCGTATAAATCTCTAGACGTGAATAAAATTCATCCAAATAAATGCCATCGAGTGTACACACAGTGAGATGGCGATAAAATACTTTTCTTTTTTTCCCCGCCTTCCCTTATAGTCTCTCTCAGCAGAACTCTGATTGTACATATTCAATGAATGGTGTATCAATTCATGCAGACTTTATTGTTGTATAAATATCTATTTATGCGAATGTATCCATTGAAAAATGTTCGCTTTATAAGAATTTATTGCATTACAAATGGGGTGGCGACACACTGAGGGGACGATGGATGGCGATGGATCGAAAATAGAGACATTTCTTTTTTTTTTTTGTAAGAACACCCACATCGAAGTTTCGAGGGGACAAATGATGATTTTGCGTAGGGAAAACTCCAATCAACGCATCATCTCATTTTACATAAGCCAAATTTGAACCACGACCGTGTCTAATATTAGATCAAGATATCATCATATCACTCATGTCACCTAATCAAATGTCAATCTCAGGCAAGAGTATGACGAAATGGACGAGAGACACTCAAATGAAGGAGCATAATCTTCAGCGACTCTCAAATTGAGGGATGATTTGAATTGGAAGAATGAATAAATTATAAACTCTCGGGAGATATTTATATATAGTTCAAAGTATATAATATTTATGGAAATTATGCAATTTTTTCCACCCCCATTTGGAATATTAAAGTCAATAAAGTTCAGCTAATTTTTGATTGAATTTGAAAGCCATTATATATTTTTATCTGCATCAATTAGGTTGAAATTCGATGCTTAAAATAAGCTCATATCAAATGCAAATATTATGTTCAAATTTCAAGTGAAAATGTTCATTAACTTTTTTCTGAGAGGTTTACTAAATTATGTAGCATAAAACATAGAAAAACATTTAATTTTATATCATTTTCTCAATTTGCGCATGATTTAAAATGTTTTCAGAGAACACTGCAACGCAGAAAAAATTTGTAGAAGACATTCAGTTTCATTTAAAAGGAAAAATAGTTTAATTAAATACGAGATTAAATAACAGAAGAGCAATTTTGTGAGAAACACAAGAAGGAGTAAAATATATTCTATTCAGAATTCAATTTTGTATTTCTATAAACTTCCTTTCAGGGTTTCCGTAACAAATTTCACCCGCTTCAACCCATATTATCATGCTATCGATCATCTCATAACATACTGTGCGATGTAATTTGTAAGGCATCACCAAGAGTATCATCGAAGAGCGTCTCAAATTGTATTTGTGGAAACTATTGTGCAAGTGTTATTGAAGTGCTTATATGCGTATATAATGGCTAAATCCTCAAGGTATGGAGGTCATATGTACACAAGTAATTAATTACACGTAAGATTAATCAAGAATTCATAGGGAACAGGGAGGAGGGTTGCAGTCACGTAATTATTCACAGTTACCATTTAATCTATGAACAAATACACCCAGTATAATTCCTTAATCTTTCCCATTGTCTTCACTGATTGCAATTATTGATAGCACGTCATCGCATTGTCCTTTGTGTGACTATATTGATATTTTTTTCTTCTTCTTGCTCCTCAATTTTAGTGTTTTCAATTTGAACACCAGATCCCCAGAAGGATCATCTTTTAGAGCACCTGCTGTGTAATTATCTTAGCGAAGGGATGCTCTGGGGGTCCTTTTTCCCAAATGTGATTGCTTTGAAGTAAATGAAGCGTGATTTTGGGGAGGCCTTATGGAAAATGTTGCTCTGCAGGCAATTGGAAACATTGAGTGGCGACAAGAAAGACCAATATCTGGGTGATGGGGGAGAGGAGGAATGCTTTGTGATATATATTTCAAATAAGGAATGGAGAGTAATTGTGAACACTTGCTTTTGAGCCACTGAATGCTATAAATGGATGATATTTTTATGGATATTCCCACTTTTATACGCTCCAAAGTGGAAATCATGATAAACCATTACACTCCTAACACATCTACATTAGGGCCCCATAGAATGGCGGCGTTATTCGTATCTCTTGGTCCACGATAGGCGTTACATTTTGGGGAGGTTGATTGTGCCATTGCGAAAGAGTCTAGGAGGGGGTGGTTTTTGTCCATTTATGTGAGGAGCCCATAAGACAATGTGTGTCCCATGGTAATCGTTTCTTCGCATCGGAAATGGCACCAGAGGAAGAAAAAAAAAGAATATATGCCCAAGGATTGAGGATTCACGTATCGCCTTCGGTGGCGATTGTATGGATTCAGCAAATACCATTTGCCACTGGAGATGCCACACACATTTTACTTTTATTCGCACTGGAGAGTCTTAAGGGGTTGATCTTTTGGTTGTGTCTGCGTCCAGGGTCAGTGGTTTCCATGTGAGGGCGTGTTATCTGATCATTGTGGTGTTGATTGACACACCAAGTGATTTGATTGAGCTGAAGAGGACACTCAGGGCGAGTGAATGTTTGCCTCTGATAAAATTTGAGGTGGCAAAAGGTGAAATACATTTTCTACCAGCAATTCGTCACACTTCAATCCAACTCTAATTCATTGTCAGGGACTAATGGACACAGTTCTGTTGAATTACATTCAACCCTGCAAGTGAAGAATCATTGACCTAAAATCTCGGAAAATGTTGAATAATTTGCAAATTCGCGCATAAATTCATATATCTATACACCCTAATGTTTCGAATTTTCCCCGTTAAATCATCCAAATGCAATTATGAAACCAATAGCCAATGAATGGGACATTGACTGGAAGGTATGTCTTGGTTAATTTTATTAAACCCCTCAAAACGCAATGAGGGAATAAAAGTCACAGTGGAATAATTACGCATGATGCGTGAATTGAATTTCAACTGACATGCATTTCACCTCAACTCAAATCGTCATTGGGATGAAACAATAGGAGCATTAAGCTTGAAAAACCATCACATTAAGCTGGCGGAAACATCGAAAATAGATTCGACAAATAATTCAGCACATCATAGACCCCCCCATGTGAATTTCATTTCCAATCCACCAGTTTCTCAATATCCACTGCACTTCACATTTCCGCCATGGCATTAGCTGTGCCAACGGTGCGATAGCAACCGAAACTCCCCAGCAACTATATTAACTGCCAGATAGACAGATAGATTACTCCTCTGCAATCGATATACATGCCACTGCTCTGCATCGATACTATTATATATTGTTCACTTTATACATATTAGACAGCCACAATAGATCTCCGTTTTGTTTGATACACGGAAGTTTTGGGCCAATCTATGGGATGAATAACTTGATTGATAAGCCGATTCATGAGACACCATCAGAGCTGCTCAAACTCTAAGTGAAAGTGCCACGGAAAGACAAAATTTGGATGTAGGATAAAGGATATGAGCCTTGAGTAAAAAGATAATAAAAAATAACTAAAAAAGATAAATATTATTTTAAATAATCCACTATAAACATCTATTCATGAATTATGTTAAAAACTCAGTCTATACTATTCTTCGAGCAATATGCATTATATTTGCGACCTCATCAACAATACCCCCTCCCCCCTACATAACCTAGCATGTATGAAAAGAATTAAGAATGAGGAAAGCCACAAATTCAACCTCCTACCCCCGCGATTGCACTATTTGCATAAATGGAAAGTTTTCTTTCACTCTCGATAAACAAGAAATGCAAAGTAGCGTCTAAAAGGAGATAGAGTGCAATTTGTGTTACAATAAATTTTGGTTTAGCACTAAATCGCTATATCGTCGCAACAGCAACGATTTACCTTTCGGAGCACCGCGACGACCGTAATGCTGTTATGTATATTAATGTGGGAAAGTTTGCTCGGGCTTCAACGAAAAAGCCACACTTTCAACCTCATACATGATGTGAAAAAGAAATGTCGTGCAAAACTCCTAAGCTGTCGCCTCACAGTGATATATTCTATCGAGATATTTTAACATTTATACTTGAAGGGGGGAAAACACTTTGTGTGTGTATAATTTTTTCTTCTTTCTTGCTTAGCCCCGTCACTTGAGAGTATCTAAAGGGGTCTGGATGGCATTTTGTGACGCCCCAAAATCAAAAGGAACAATCAGAGACATTTTCCTAATCTTGAGCAATTTCATCGTTGACGGAATTTTCATGTGACATAGGAAAGTTGTGACACCCAAAGAATTCTAAAACTCCAACCCGAAAATTTTCTTATTATATATGAAAATGGAAAATAAAATGAATTATGTTAATGACTGCGCATAACTTTCATGACGACGCCCATTTGCACAGTGAAGATGTGCAAGAGGTGTCGGATGAAGTGTCGTCAGATCGTTTTTCTCAGATATGCCCTATTTTCATATAGAAAATCTCCTGTGATATTCAGCAAAATTGTTTAACTTTTCTGCCACTGCTATTGACTTAGATGTCTATCTCTCCTGGCAAAACTTGTAAATGTATTAGGGCGAAAGTTGCCGGAGAGGAAAACTGTGCCAAGAAACTGATACAGTGAGAGAGCTGTTATATAGAAAATACCCTTATATTACACATCCATTCAAGAAGTAATGGGTTGCAAGTGATACTTTGCTGAGTTTCTGGCCAAGTTGTGGAATAGGGCGGGAGGAAACTCTAATCCGCATGAGAAGATGTTAATATCCACAGAAAATATTAAAATTTTGCAAACACTTTTAGTCATATTTGAATTTAAAATTCTCCCTCGTGTCTGATATGTTTCTGCAAAGTGAATTTGTTCCGTGTACCACTAAATTTTCCATCAACCCGGTAACTCCATCTCGCCGCGTTTCAGTGGGGAAAAAAACTGTGTTGCTGGCTGATGAATGTGGATCCCAATGAAGACACGAACTTTAATTATATGCAAGGTAGTTGTGTGAACATTCCCCGGTGATGAGATATGTTAGTGCGAGAGGAAAAATCATACTAACAGGACGATGCTGCGAGGTGAAAAACACCCATGTGAGCTCATTTGCATTAACTTTCAAGAGGTCTCTCACTACAACCGTGAAGCTCCACATGCCGAAAAATCTGCGATTCCATATGGTTGGGTCGCAAACTAAACGAATTGACTTCATAATTTCCAATTATACCATCGAATCCAATTAGGACATATACTAAAGTGCAGCCCTACTTACTGTCATCTAATGAGAATGGATGAAACACGCCACACAGGAAAAACATCTACGTAAATTAATGGAAAATAAAGCGGTCGGAAAAAGTTCACTCGCCGCCTGGGAGAAGGAAACTTGCTGCAATAATAATTTATCTAATGACAACAAAAGACTTAGATGCGAAAGATATAGAGGCAGTGTAATTAAGTCATAAAATAAATTAAATACTATTGCAGCCAATAAAGTGCAGAGAGAAATACGGCCATGGAATAAAGTCCTCTTCACACCCTCACATCGGTAACATTGTGATTGTCTTGAGTGTTCATATAAGGTTTGATTGCGGAGCTGATTTTACCGGGTCCTTAAATGAGAGCCTTAAATTTCCCTTGAGGTCTCCAGTAATAAGAAACTTAACGAATTTAGGACTTATAAAACCTAATGACATGTATATAATAGAAACTTTTATTTGGATTTCATTTAAGATTAAGTCTGCCTAAGAAGCTTAAAAGTCTCCTATCTTGGATCCTGAAAACAATCATTACTTTTAGGCCTAAAATAGCCCTAATTTTACAATGTTAAGTCAAAGTCGAAATCGTAAGTTTCAGGTTTTGACTTCCCTTAACTTTTTTAGATTCGTTGAGTTGTATACAACCCATATAGATATCTTCCTGACACATTAAATATTGAAAAAACAATAATCACTACTGAAAAGGTCCTTATAAGATATAGGTATAAGATCCTCCAGATCCTTGTGGTCCAGAAATGGTTAACTACTTCTCTCATCTTTAGAAACTTCTGGAATTCAAGACCAATCCAAGCTTTCAACCATTGCATTCCAATGGTCATTCCATGATTCTTGAAAAGAGTCGAGCATGGAAAGAGTTCTTCCTTGAATATCCACTTACCGGCCCTGAATCTCCTCAACTACGAACTATATGAAGATGGGATAATAGCAATCGAATGGTGAGCCAGTGTTTCAGGGGGTTCATATAATTACTTCTTATTTACATGTACTGTACCATCGAAGGCAGACCTTACGATAAATAGCACGTACATAGCACTAAGGTATTTTGAACTAAAACTCAATCAAGTTCCTCGGGCAGTGTTCATGCTGTATGAATGCTGTTAGTTTCTTATTTCTTAATTAGTGAATGCGAGAAAGAAAGAATGGTATTCAAAGAGCAGCCCTATTTGTGCGCTCCCATAGTCTCGGGAAACTTCTCTCCATTGCGCCGCCCCAACATTCTCAACCCCATGATGCCGCATGGGGTTGAGACCATTATATATTTAGAAGTTTGTAAATGATAAAAAATGAGGAAAAGTCGTAAAGGGCTTGCAAAAGTTTCGATCCCACAAATTGTGACAGAGACGTGACCATAATATTAGGCGAATGCGATGGGTGGGTGGGGAGTATGAGTTGTTGCAAGAATTTCTATTAACTTTATCATCTTTTCTTGGGCCCATTGTTCGCCCCGGCAAATTACCTTATTTTATATTGGTTCCATCTTACGTGACCTATCTTAATTCCGGAACGGAAGGGTGGGGAGGCTAACCTCCTTTTAAAACTAAACACATTAGGCAAACCCCTTACGGTCTAATTATGCTCACGCCAGAATGGATGCACCATCTCCTTGTGTTCTTGTGTCTGGTAATTAAGAGGCAACTCACCTGCAAAGAAAAGAGGAGAAAAGTTTGTCATTAACCTCCGTCTGACTAAATAACAACACGTAGCATAAACATACAGTTAAACGTGGTAAATGGAGGGCAAGAAATCCAAGCAAGGAAAATACTAAAATGCATGACATTCTTGCATTTATAATAGCTCCTCTATATAGCAACATTGCTCTGGGAAAAATCCAATTAATTTTCTCTCCAGTCATTTCTCATCTCTCTTCACAGTTTGCTTCCTGCTTTCCCCTTTTTCTTTCCCAACCCACCTCAAATCAGTGTTATTTCAAGAGAAGGTATAAAATTTGTGTGTTCTTTTTTTCCATCAACATTGTGAAATAAAAGAAGAAAAAACATTTGGTAAAATTATTTGAGAGAAAATGATGAAATACAATTAAATTATTCCTTCTGCCTTTTTTCCTCTTCTTCATCCATACCTTCGCCACAACTTTTAATACTGAGCCATATAAAAGGAAATTCACCTACTGGCAATTATAATTTTCATTCATATATTATTATCCTATAACCGAGACTCTCACTCGGGTGTTTTCAAGTGGAAAACAACGCATGTTGCAGGAGGTAACAAGGAAAACAAAACTGCCGAAAAAGAATTTAATAAAAAAAAGTGTATGTTTTTGCTGGTGGAGCCACATACCCATGAAAATAACAGCACATGTGGAAGAGAGAGTAAAATACATTGAGAAGAGACAAGCGAAGCATTTCTCCTATAAAACATGCTTTTGAGCTTAATGACTGTATATATCGTCTGAATATGAAAATCTTTTCCACATGAATGCACTCTCAATGGATGTTTGCATACCATCTCTGAACAGATTCCAGAAAATGGAATAGGGCTTCCAATTAATCATGTCTTGAAGGTACATAAGTTTGCTTTTCAAATGCACTCTTTAGGAATTTTATTAGAACCTTTTTTGAGAGAAAAAAAAATCAGAGAAAAACGAAAATGTCCAGTAAAATAGAAAATCTAGAGAAATGATTATATAATGTAGATGGAAAATGTTTAATTTCTCAAAATTTTCTCATGTAAATTTGAATTGCCCCTTGGCAAAATTTTCCTCAAAAACTGATGGTAAATCATCCTGAAATAAAAAACTCATCATCTGTCTGAAGACAGCCATCCCCAAATCCAAAATATTGCCTCATCTGCATGTGAGAGATTTTAATGGCTAAAGAATGGTGGAGGTGAAAAAAGTTGATATACAAAAGCAAATTGTTTAGGTTGTCACAAATTTGAAAATGAAATGAAAATTCTGTAAGCGACAGAATGTCGTTGTGATGGATTTCCCGTCCCGAATAATTAAAAGACATACAAAAAGTGCTTGAATCCAATTACACTTTTGCTCACAGGAAAAGAAGATAATGGATGGGAGAAGCACTACCTGTCTTATACATTGCGACCCATTCGACAAAGTCTCTCGGTGTATCTAGAAATTGCCGAGCTTTTCTCCATTACATTAATTAAACTTTATATTCTTTTCTACACAACTCAGTTGGTGATCGAGATGCATAATATTATTATATATATCATGAAAATCTCTTTTGTCCTTTGGATATAATCGTGAAGAGCCAACACTTAATTTAGAGAGCAAATTCATCAAATGATCTGCTATATAGTCAAATTGCTGACATTCCTTGAGAAGGGAGAACACATGATTATCGGTAGTCATGGCTACACTGAAGGGTTTCCGCAAATGTGGAATGTTTGGTATAAAATGTAATGCACATCATAAAACGCCTCCGATATTCCTTCCGTCACGTAGAGAAAGCGTTTGTAATTGTATATCGAGGGAAATCACTTGTGAAATTCACTGATATTAGCCACAATAAAAATCTCCAGAGTGGAATTGCTCTCGTTTCGACTCTTTTATTTTTCCACAAGACACTCAAAATCATGTAACAAATGTTATTACTTAATAAATTTTATACCTGGCTCTTCTACCGGAAAACAAATCGATTGATTAGTATAAGAACTTTCAATTCACATTCTTGAAACATATACGCTTATTTATTGGCTGCTTTGGGCGAATATTATTCTCAATCAATTGCTCCATTCCCTCTAGTGAATCGAAAAATTTCATTGTTGCCTTGGTTATTGGTCTGGGCGACATGTTGACAATCCAGAGGATTCCTTCAGTACAGGGTGGGGCAGACAAGCTGCCCGCATATATGATGAAAAGTTTATTTAAGTGATCAACTTGTATAAAATCACTTAAAGTGTATGAATGCAAGCCTCCTTTAAATATTGCCCTTTTACCTCGTTGACGAATGAGTGGAATATATTGATATTTAAGATCAGGTTCACCATCTTCGACAATTTGGAACAATTGTGCTACAATAAGAACACCTCCAATATATCTTATTGCATTTTTCAAGCTCTTTAGTCTCGTTTTATAACACACAACATGCATTTCCACCTCATAAACAGTGCCATTCAGTGAATGTTCTGTTCCATTATTTTTCGTATTGGACCAGTGATAGTGAATCTTCTGAGGAACGAACTGTTCTTGAAAGAGAGGTCCTCCACTAATAATTGGTGTTTCCTTGTGTTTCCATTTGAAGTCAAATCTTATCCGTTGAACTTCATTAGAGAGAACCATCACCTCTGGTGATGAATTCCCGTATTTAAATGTTAGATTTCTTAGATAAAGAGGAAGAGCAAGACATTGTTCAGTCTCTAAAGCGATTGGACTTTGTTCACAACCGCCACAATTTGGGAAGAGTTTAGGCCATTCCTCAGTATTTGTGTAGGAAAAATGCTTGAAATTAGAAAAAAGAAATCATTTTCTTATTTTCCCTGGAAACTCGTATAGATTACCTTCATTTACCTGATAATAGATACTACCATTAAGTAAAGCTGATCTGATTGAATTGCTTAACACTTTTTCAGAAATATATATGATCAAAATCACTATCAACATTATTCTTTAAAGTATACTTAAACACAACGTTTAAATACTGTGCAAAATCTCTTTTATATCGACACGATAACTATTCTTATCATTAGAAATGGGTTAGTCATTTCACAAAATATTAACTGGTTTCGAAACATAGAAACATCTGAAACGCCAATTTCTATGAAATTTAAATTATAAATCGCAATTAAATCCAAATATCGCAACAATTTTATAATGAAAACTTTAAAAAAGTGAAAACTTGTCAGTAAAAATATTCTCGATGAGTTGCCTCTTTATTATGCTAATTATTCACACATTATAAAAATCATAAATAACTAATAAAATTAAGACTTTTATTTCTGAAGCAAACACGATTTATTTTTATCTTTGGAGAAGAATTTTCTTTCAACAATTCCCTAAGATCTAATCTCTCGGATTTCTTTGAATTCTAAATCTCTATTCATCGAAGATAATTTTCAAATAATTATTAAGACAATATATAATATTTTAAGATTCACTGTAGGTTGCATTTTAATTAAATTCAATAAATACTAATAAATTCTTCTGTGTGAGAGACGATTAAAATATTTCTTGAGAAAATTTAATTAACACCTACAAACAATTCCACAACTATTCAATATCAATTATGAAAGCACCGAGTTTACACCCATATCATCGCTTATATATGGGACTTTCAATTGAAATTTACAGAAAGTTGTTCAACAAACTTGCAATAATTCCATCTCGTGACCACTTTCCCATATACCATACATATAATTCGCCCCTTGCCGATCTCTGGGACAAAATATGGGTTTTGTTTTAATTGAATGCGTCTGGGGCGGGTGTTTCTTATAAATAATAAAACATGCGCTCATAACAACCAATAAATTGATAAAAATTGTCGAATCAACCTCCTGGAGGGGTGTGTAATTAACAGCAATCAAATGAATTTAAATTTCCCTTAAGCTGCAGCTGAGGGCGGTTATTCCAACTAAATTATTACTTAGCACGCATTATAAAATGTCGGGAAAAATTCAATTTTAACATTGAATATTCAAATTTCGCAGAAAAGACTATCCTTAGGAGGGGTGTAATTTCTTTATCAGAGCAAAGGCATCAAAAGTTGGAAGATTTGTCGTTGATTTTCATGGAAATTTTATGCATGTGCGTCATATGGAAAAGAAAGTGAAAATTCCTCGAACAACAAGACTGGCTGCTTACATGCAACACAACAGGACAGACTGCGAGTAAAATGATTTGTAAGAATTTTGCCAAGTAATGGTACAATTTCTTTTCTAGTTCGACTCAGAGTTAGCGCAAAAAATTGATTTTTTGCGCCCAAAAAAAGAGGAAAGTCAGCGAGGAAAATTGATGGAGAGAGAATGTAATAGCGCTTCGCCCCTCTATTATTTTCACCCAACAAATACACGGTTTTATATTCGACAAACGATTCCCCATTTTTGCTCCAATACCTTCCCCACCATAGACATAATCTACACATGATACATTGCATAGTGAGTGACTGGAATATAAATCAATAAATATGATCAAAAGATGTACCACTCGAGGGCGACACAAAAGCCAAGAATAAATATTTCCTTTGTGTGAAGACGTGTGTGTGTTTATTGTACAGCCCCCCCTTTGGCCTTTCTCCTCTCTTGGCGATATTGATGACTTCCGGGCAGACAATTGGTCCCTTTCCATTAATTAAATCCCGATACAAGTCGCCCATATTTCGTTTGTGTCAATTGTATGAGGGGGAGGGGGGTGGAAAAAGGGGGCCAACGGCCCCTTTTTAATGATGAGAACAAGAAAACATCAAAACCACCCAACGAAGACAATGCAATTGGCTGACTCCCCTTTTTGCGCCATTAAATCAAACATGAGTTCCATAGAAAAACTTTGTGCCTATCTTTTGCCCTTTTAGTGTTCTAGAATTCACAGTTTTTGTGAGTAACAAAAAGGGGGGAAATTGGCTTCAATGTGAAGTGGGTAATAAATGAGTTATTAAAATTGCATTTGAGTGAGAAATTGCTAACATTTAGATCTTTTAAATAATTCATTGTTTTACAAGGATATTTTTTTTCGAAAAATTGCTGATTTTTAGACGATTTTTCAATGTTTTTTTTTTAAGACAGATCATAACACATACTTTGTCTTTCTTTAGGTAGTTACAATGTCTGATCCTAAAGGCTATATAATCTATACTGATTTTATTGAAATACCCTCTTTATTTGCCTCTAAGATCAGTAATATTAATATCTGAACTGGTTTACCCCCTATTGAAACTGATAGAAACCTCTTAATTGGACATTCTGAGAATCCCTCCTGCAACCATGGCAATTCTTTCTCTCAGTACTTCCTCCCCCAACATCCCAGTCCATATCTTTTGGCAACATATAAGGAGAAATTGCAAGACTCAGATTTCAAGAGTAGAGGAAGAATCCTTCAGGAAATTGTTCCTTTATTCAACTCTCCCTCGCATTCAATTTTCCCACTCCAAAATATTCTCATGCGACCGGAGAGCCAAAACGAGGGGTTCTGCTGGGTGATGTTTCCCAGGGAGGCACTTTTTATCGTCATATTATGTTGTAGTTGGTGCAATATGAAAATCAATTGTATGGTGTGTGTCCTAAATCAAATATTAAATTCTCTCAGGACTCATTCGCACTCACGAGGGATCCCTCTATTTGCACTCCTTTGGCAAATTGTGTTGCGAGAGCATCTCTATCACCTCGAGCAGATCCTTCAAAATGCGACTAAAACGGTCGCTTTTCTCCCTATATTTGTGTAACATTTTTTTTAACACATACATTTCATCCTAAAAAGTGTGCACAAAAAGAGGTGTTAATGTTGGACACATTTAGCACACCCCCCAGACTTCGTCTGGTTGAGAAACTTTTCACTGTGGGTGCGAGGAGAAAAGAGATGGGAAAAAAACGAAGGGTTGCCATAAATAATTTAAATTGGCGATAAATTTGAAGCATTCCCATTTGTTTGAGTTTAATTGTCAATTAATTACTCAGTGACTGCCTCACGGAGCTATTTTTTTTTTTGAGTTCGTATTTTGACCCTCTGACTTTCGCCCCTGGAGGGAAATGCCAGATGAGGAATTATTAACATTCACACTTGATTTTAATAATTTAGACTCGCGCGTTGATTTTCTGTCAGCTCAAATAAAAAGAAAAGGTGTAAAGTAGTGCTGCCGAGGGGTTTTAAATTAATAGAAATGTTTGAAATTAGGGGGTGAAAGTTATATAGTGCTGTTTTGAGCTCTCCTGATAAGAGTTTGAGAAGCTCAAAAATTCACTGCACTAAATTTTAGACGATTATCATATCTCTAAAAGTGTTGAATGTCCCCAAAATCTTATCAATAGGGCTCAAAGGTTCTCTTAAACCCTTGAACTATGCATGGCTTATTCTCAAATTCCATTCTATCACTATTTATCGGCAAGTCTTGTAATTTACGTATCGATACGTTCCATGCAATGTTCCTCTATAAAGCCAATATGCGTTTCACCGCCATATCTCCCAGGAGTGGAGATAACACTAGAGACACCCTGACCTTTGACTTGTGTGGTGTTAAATCTTCCTAGGCTCCCTCATTTATTCAGACAACACATCTAAACAATGAATAATACACCGTGATGACCTGTTTCGGGTCAAGTCTGTCACATACTGAGTGCGTTGTATGGAAATCCTCATGTTATCAGATATTGATGTCCAAAGGCTCTCTCCATTGTACTCAATTTTCTTTTTCTCTTGAGTGCGGGGGGGGAGGGGTCTGACAAAAAAAATCGTCTAAGTAACGTTCAGACACCCCAAAATGAGTGATGGCAGGGAGCAAATTGCTGGGTAGATCCAGTTTTATGCTTTCGCGAAAGTCCATTAATAGGACTGTGTTTTAGTAACATGATATATTTACTTTGGACAGCAAGATAAAAAGGCGAGAGAGAGGAGTTGAGCAAAAAAGCTGAGAAGCTGAGATAAATTGTGTTTATTTTTGGACGCTTTGATTTAAAAGATATCACATTTCGCTATGAGAAGAAACGAGAGCACTTTTCAAAAATCGTGCGGAGAAGGAAAAGAAGAATTTCCTCAGCGGGAAAGTGAAGAGAGACAATTTGTGGGAAAGTGTATAATTATGTTTGTTGCGGGGGAAAAATCTGATGGGCAATTTATTAGAAATTGAACTATAATTACAAGTAATTGCTGTGCGATGATCAACTCTGTGCATGCGTTGGGAATATTCCTTAAATTTTCACACCATACCTCTCAATGAATTCCATATATACAGTGGGACATTTGATTTAGCACTCGTGTATATGTAAATGTGTGTCGAAACTTTGGGTTGGCATAATGATAAAATTCAATTAACAAATATTGTCAGAGAAGCCGGTAATTGAATTTCCTAAATAGTAAGGTTATATCTTTCTCTCACGTTTAAAATATATATGGGAGTTTATACCGGTATCAGAGTCAGCGGAACCAATCAACATGTGGTTGACTGATGAAAGGAGTAATTAAACATGTTCTCAAGTGTTCCGAGGAGACACTATATTGAAAAGGGATTTGCGACAAAAGGCAAGTGGCATATTGTCACATTCAACTGCCACAGGCTATATAGATTTCCTCTTAAGCAATCCATCTTCCCCGATACCTCCATATAGCAAACTCAATTCCTCACCCAGTCAATGAAAACTTTCTGCTCACAATTTTCATCTTTGCTTAATATATATGCGAAAATCCGTCCTACGACATGTTTAACCACAATTTTCCTCTCCAAAGGTCTATGCTGTATTTAAAGTTGATTTTCCATATTCGGCAAAGCCCTATATATGTGATGTCTGGCAATGGGGGTAATTAGCATTTTGAGTTTGATGAAAGGGAATCCTAACAAAATACTCTGTACACAGCATCCTGGAAGATTGGGAATTTTCCTCTCGAACGGAATCCCTATGGGACAGAATTTGCCTCCGATTTCCCAATTGAAGCCACACAAATTGAATGCGTCTTCTTTCCTCGTCAATCCCTTGCACAAGCTCCCCCGAAGAATACTGGTCGATTAATGTAATTAACTAACACATTTAATATTTACCTTCACTTATTCAAATACCCAGAGAACCCCTTTTTGTTCCGTACGGACTTGGGAAATAGCTCAGCTGCAGTCCGGTCCAGGTTGAGGGTGTTTAACTCGTTATACCAATTCCTCTGGCACATTCATCAACCCTCAACACTAAACCCTTTGCTATACTGCATCGATACACAGAGAAAAATTATTTTCATTAAAGTGCGACGCTTTCATGATATTAAATCATAAATTCAAACCCATCCACTATTTCTGATATTACTTCCAGTTGTCTAATTAATTTCAATTTACGACTATACAACTCCTTCCCATAGAACTCAATACCACATCAAAATGCTCTTATATGTCTCCTAATTAGTGACTCAATTCCGAACGATATGAACTACGCGTGAAAATTAGACTATTATAACGCCGAGGGGTGAATCACTTGCATTAGAAAATTGTAGTGCGGTTCAAATTAAAGGGCTCTTCAATTCAGCTCACTTAAGGGTCCTTAAATATTTATTTGCAATTTTTTAAGGGGTCTTCAAGGCCTTTATTTGAAAGAAGGGTGAGAAATTTCCATATGGATTCATTTGAGCAAGAAATATTCGTGGAACGCATAATTGAACTCATCCCTAATTAATATCGTTATTGATGCCATTTGAATAGTTATTAATTCAAACGAGAATATAGATTCTCTCTAAATTCCAATCAAAGAGAGATCTTATACATAATAAGGAATGGGGAAGTTATTGAATATTCCAAAGAGATTCGTTGAATTTTGATTTAAAAGAATAATAATCGATCTTTAAGAT
>CAKKOB020001804.1:0-14049 GCA_918844115.2 Phlebotomus perniciosus
GAACGAACAATCGAAGCAATGACGAACAAAACTAAGGGAACGAACAATCGAAGTAACAACGAACAAACTTAGCGAACGAACAATCGAAGCAATGATGAACAAAAATAAGGGAACGAACAAACGAAGTAACAACGAACAAACTTAACGAACCAACAATCGAAGCAATGACGAACAAAACTAAGCGAACGAACAATCGAAGCAATGACGAACAAACTAAGCGAACGAACAATCGAAGCAATGACGAACAAAACTAAGGGAACGAACAATCGAAGTAACGACGAACAAACTTAGCGAACGAACAATCGAAGCAATGATGAACAAAAATAAGGGAACGAACAATCGAAATAACAACGAACAAACTTAGCGAACGAACAATCGAAGCAATGACGAACAAAACTAAGGAAACGAACAACCGAAGCAATGACGAACAAAACTAAGGGAACGAACAATCGAAGTTAATGACGAACAAACTAAGCGAACGAATATCGAAGCTACATATAAAATTTTGAATCTTTAATCTCCCTTCTGGGGTATTCTCAACTCTTCTGTCGCATTCTCTTTTGCATATCCTGTCTGTGCGTGCAATTTTGGACATAGGAGAGAAAACTGCCGACCGATGCTTGACAGTATGATCGATATGTGGTTGGTCCAGTGGCAATGTGAGATGCGTCATTGGACACATCCATGAATTTATGTGGTAATTTTTGCGAATCTCAGCACTTGGTGCTTCGCCCAGCCAATAAAATTGTTTATTTTTGCCCAGAGTATTGAAAAAGAATTTTATTACATTGTCGCGACACAATCATAAATAAAATCACGTTTAAATCTGATTAATTTGTTTCATCCGTTTTATGCACATTTGTTAGTGCTAGCAATGTAATATTGTTTTGTCCGCAGGACCCAAAACTATACTATTTTCTGAGGGGGATGGACAGTGGCTGGTGGCGGGGAACGTTTGGTCGTATATCATTGTGCTTTCAGCGGAGACCCTCGTGCTCTTTTTCCATTCATGGCATTTATCTGTTTATGTTTCATTTTCGACTCTATGCTGGATTCTTGCAGCACTCACAAAGCAGGAAAACACACGAATGTATCGGAAAATAATACAAAAGCATCAAAATGGAACAAAAAAAATAGTAAAAATAGGGGATTTATTGAGATATTTTGTCGATGGTGTCGGATAGATAAATAGAGAGAAAATTGAGAGGAAATATATAAATTTCTATAGGTATTATTTTCTGGCTTCAATTTTAATCACACACTCTTTCTCTCTGTCTCTTTCCAGGACCACCGGGCAAGCGAGGGAAGAAGGGCAAAAAGGGCGATACAGGAGATATTGGACCAGCTGTAAGTTGAACTCTCTTTTGCGATATCAAAACTCACGTAACAATCCCCCAACTCGGTGGTTATCTAAATTCCGAGAAATTTAATTGACTCGTGATTTATTTGATCTCGATGCTCTCGGGTAAATTTGGTGCCTCTGTGCCAAACGTTTTTTATCAGAACCCTTTTATTGTTTGATTTACAGGGTCCCTCAGGCCTCAATGGTATTCCGGTAACAAGAACACTTTTCCACTCACTCATTCGCACACTCACCCATTTATCGCACAAATCCTTTATGCTGAGGTGGGAAAATGGCCATTTTCCACGACTTTCACAATTGCTTGCAAGTCAGCGGGAAATGTAAAAGAAATGCAAAACCATTTTGAATCACACAAGCATGAAAAAGTATGACGACAAATAGCATCATTCGAGTTGGAAAACTAATAAAGAGACTCCTATTCCGTACTTTGCATTTACATGCCATCCATTCTCATTGTGATCCACCGTGAAAAATTATCCTGGGTGGGAAAGGGCTTCACCGTTGGCATGCAATTATTGCGAAAAACCCCTTTGTCGCAGTCAATTTTTGTCAGAGTTGCTCTCAAACTAAAGGGCTTCACTGCAAAGAGGGGGGCTATTCGCTTCTGGATAGCATTGTCGGTTAAATTATTACTAAAATTTGAATTTTCCAAAATTTATATAAATTTTTATCTAGAGAATAATCTGCACTGTCTTTTACAAACTGTTGATACGACCGTTTTCTATGAATACCTATGTTTTACTATGTATATACATAACTAAATCTTCTTCAGCAAATCTTTTGACATCTTTTGAATTTTTTTTCAAAAACATAATTTTTAGACCATTTAAACTCCCTTTAAGTTCAATTTATTCTCTCATTGGATTTCGGGACACAAGGGAATTTTTTTTTACACTAGAGGGAGAAAGTTTCCCTTTGCTTTTCCTCATGAAAAGTTCATGTATTGCGTTTTAAATAGAAAGGGTAACATTAAACAAACATCACACACATATCACTTTTCTAAATTAAAATACAATCTCAATTCTTCATTTATACAAAGACTTTAACGACTTTAACTACATATTCTATAATATATTTAATGTCACCAATTTATGTTATTAATTTGAAATTTATGCACTATTACAACCCATTTGTGATACAATAAACAATGTTAAACTTCTTAATGAATCCACAAAGTTGTTTTATAATTTATTACAAGAATGAATGTGAATTACAACATTGTGGGATTTAAATGCATTTTCCTGTAATTAATTAATCCCAGAATGTTTTGCATTATAAATAATTTCTCATTTTCTCTCTTGCATCGCGCCTCATTCTTTCTTCTCGAGGCGGATACTTAATTTATTGATCGATATACATTATACATATTTAATATTCAGTGTATAATTTAGGGTGAATGCCACTTCATTAGTGAATGACACTGAGAGAGACGAAGGAGAACTGAGAAACTGAAGAATTCACCCTGAAACACAGGCAAAAAAATTGTTTTTAAATCTCCCGTGATATCGGGAGGTGCCCGCAAGGGAATTTTTCTGGTGTATAAAACAATTTCTTGTGTATCAAATAACAAGAAGACGCGGAGGGAAAATCTCCTCACGAGCACAGGGCGTGTTTTTCAATAATTTGCCTCTCAAACACGAACCCAGACCTAAAACCCCATTTCATCCTCCATGGCAATAATAACAATAATAATGGTTACATCCCATAGCATTTGCCAAAATTTTAATCAAACCCAACAATTTTCGTGCCAACAATGAAGTTCTGAACATAAATTTATCGATATCAGCCATTGAACAATGTTCAGCCACAACACATGCGACTCCATGGATTCTCTCCTTCTGTATTTTGGCCCAGCAAAATGAATGAAACTGTGTCACTGAATGGTTTCAATTAATTTATTTCATCTCACTATATATGTGTATTTTTTTCTCACCACTCGTAAATATTTTATCATTATTTGACATGGACAATTGGAATTCTTGTGGGCGTCCCACGCTGTGGCATTTTATTTTATTCACTCCATCTGTGTGACACAAATTGCAATATAGAGCTCTAAAAAATTTTTTCATCACCAGGGAGTCGGGAAAAATATGGGCCTTTTGGAATTTGCAGACTTCATACAGAGTTATTATATTAACCTGACGCGGTTATTTCAGTTTGAATTTAAAAAAGCAGTCAATTAGATTTTTAAAATTTAAATCCAACCATTCTAGCCTCTTTAGCCGTTAAGTTCATTCATGTTCATAATCACCAATCCTTGCTTTTCTTTCTCTTCTCTTTCACTTGTGTACTCATTCATGTCCCCGCCATCCAGGGACCTATTG
The DNA here is from genome assembly GCA_918844115.2 of Phlebotomus perniciosus. Classification (NCBI taxonomy): domain Eukaryota; kingdom Metazoa; phylum Arthropoda; class Insecta; order Diptera; family Psychodidae; genus Phlebotomus; species Phlebotomus perniciosus. The sequence continues at coordinate 3,688 of CAKKOB020001804.1, forward strand.
GTCTGGACGGACCAAAAGGAGATTCAGGATCACCGGGCTCGAAAGGTCAGAAGGGTGACTTGGGGGCTTTGGCCTTCGATATCTTCTCGTCAAAGGGACTGAAGCGCTCAGTGACGACTTTGCGCGGCGGATCCCTAGGTTATGCGGAAATAGTGGCCGTTAAGGGTGAACCAGGGGCGCCAGGACCACCTGGAGAGCCTGGACCACCGGGTCTGGCCGGGCTTCCTGGGGATGATGGGAAACTGGGACCGGCTGGAGCAATCGGACCACCCGGCGAAAGAGGTCAATCCGGAGAAATTGGAGCACCAGGTCTACCTGGTCCAAAGGTCAGTATATAACATAATTTATATCCCCCACCCACACCCACTCAAAGAATAAACAATAATAAATTGACAAAGTAGAAAATATCACATGGACCCGAATAGTATAACAACTTCGTCGATATACCATTTCTCATGAATCATGCATTGTAGGGTGAAAAAGGTCAAGTCGGTTACAGAGGGGTGCCAGGATATCCAGGGATGCCGGTACGTTAATTTATCATTTAAGAGCGAAAGAACGTCAAAAGAATGTGAGTCCAAGCATGGTCAAGGGACACGAGATGAAGGAATGTTTAAATTGTAATTAGTTCTATTATGTTTATCTTTCGATCTCCAAACAAAAACAGGGTCGACCCGGATTTAAAGGTGAACGCGGTCCAATGGGATGGCGAGTAAGAAATTCCATCATTTATGAAATAATCTTATGTAAACAGAAAATCTACCTTCTCATCCCTCTCATCCCTCTTGATAAAATTTACCTTTTCTCTCTCTCTTGTACAAAATCCTCAAGCTTAAGAGAAGGTGAGACATGCCAATGGGATCTGTTATAAAAAACCTTCTAACAATACAAGAATGTTAAATTAGTTTTCGTAGTTATTTTGGTGATTGGCATATGATTTCTGAATACTAATGCATCTGCGACCAGAGTTGGAAATTGGGAATAAAATCAGGTGAAAGATTAAAGATATTTCAACAATTTCGATATAAGTTTTCAAACCAATTTTTCAAATAAATATTACCCAAAATAATTTTTCAAAAAGGAATTTTGATGGAGTAAGTTTATAAATCCATCTAAATAAATTCTATAACTAAATATTTTCCTTACCTTATCTGTTGTCTATTCTTTGCAACGCTTCCAACTCTGTCAGGTCAGGTGTTGTTCGAGTTCTTTCACTCACTTCTTATTCTCTTGTGTCTCACACGATTTCTCATCTTCATTTTATCCATAGAGAGTAGTGCATTAAAATTTTTATTCTTCTTTGCGTGGTGTGGGATATTAAGATGCAACTGAGGACGTGCGGACGAGCGGTGATAAAACACATTTTGATGAAATTGTCGTTGTAGGGTGACAAGGGAGATCGAGGCATTGTGACAACAATCAGTAGTGATCAGTTTCCCAATGGCATCATCGAGGGTCCGCCTGGACCACCTGGACCACCAGGAGAGCCCGGGATGAAGGGTGACCGTGGCGAGGCTGGACCTGTGGGCCCACCCGGTGGCAAGGGGCCACGCGGGAAGCGCGGTAAACGGGTGAGTTTAGAGTCTCTAATTAGATCATCTCGCCCAGTTAATTGAAATATTCATCCATGTTGGCAATTAGTCCACCAAAGTGCTTTTAGTTCAGGAATGCCCCCAAACCTCCCATTCGCAAGAGACAGTCTCCACCAAATTAATTACCAACACAATCTGGTGGTATCTCTTTAATTATCTCCCATAGTTGGCCCTCGAGGGCGGGGAAATATTAACAGGGTGCCCACCCAAAAAGTTGGGCGGCATACTCACCCCATGCCAAGTCATTTGCCCAAGTGCAGCATCCCAAACAGCATAATTCCCCCAACGAACAATGCGTGATTTGTTGCTCATTGTTCCATCTACCAAACATACATAGACTGAGCATATATAGAATTTGCCGAGGTCCATGCTATTTAGTCAACAAGCTATCCTCAAACACCGCCTCACAGCTCATTTTGTGAATTATTCTGTGTAAATTTCCAATTATCATAGACAAATCCTGTTGGCAGCTCCCCATTCAATAGAACCGCCGAAATATCCATGCCATTCAACCCTCATGTATTTTTTTTATAAATCCACCAGAGTTCAAATACATACATATAAACCACGTTGACTAATTGCCACAATTTTGTTGGTAACTTCAAAAAGCATTCGTGATGATTAATTGCCCGCGAACCATTGACAAAATTCCCAATTGAGTGATCTGACAAGGGAATTCTATGCTTCAATGCGATTCAATTATATAGGAAATATAATTTTTATGGTAATATTTCATAAATTGAAAAAAAAAAAGATAAACAGCAAGGGGGAGATATTATGGACTGAAGTGGTGCACATTTGAATGGAAGTGCGCGAGAGCTTTTGGAAGTGGGACAGTAGTGTTAAGTCAAGTAATTATGAAAGCTCATAGGGAAGATCAGAAGTTTTGACAAGCTCTTCTAGAACCTTTAAAATCTTTTTTAAGAGCTTTTAAAATCTTTCAAAAGCTTCAAAGGCAATTCCTAAAATATGAAAAATATCAGCATGATTAGTTGAAAGCTTTCTAAAATTGCTATAAAGCTCTGCAGAGATTTATGAGTTATTTAAAAACAAATCTGGAAAACTTATAAAGCTTTCGGAAAATTTGTTTAGAGCTTATGAAAATTCTAGAAAGCTTTTGTAGATTTTCTTAAAGCTTTCCACAGAAAGCATTCCTAAAAAGCTTCTAAATCGCTTTCTTAAAAAGCATTCTTAGAAAAAATTCGGAGAAGCTTATATTGTAAGAGTGCTTTTTGAAAAGCTTATTAGTACGTTTTTTGAGAAGTTTCTAGAAAGCTTTCTGAAAAGCTCGTTCAAAGTTTTCTGAAAAGCTTGTAGAAAGCTTTTTAGTGACATTTTTCTTAGAAAACTCTAGAAACTTTTCTTAGAAGGCTTTTGTTTAAGCTTTAGAAAGTTTTAGAAAAGATTCTGGAAAGCTTTTTTCAGAAGATTTTAGTGTAGAAAATAAAATTGATAAGACTAAAGCTTTTGAAAGCATTCGAATTTGAACTTTGAATAGCTTTTTTACAAAAAGTGGAAGTGCTGGAAGTGGTGTACGTCTTTTTGGCCCTAATATCTCCCCCTTGACTTTTAGATCACTTTTAGGTTAGTACTAAAAATGTTTGTAGAACACTTTTAGACCACTTTTTCAAGGTCAAAAGTTTAGAACTATATCTTTTCAAGGGTTTTAACCGATCAAGTGGGTACTCATTACACTTTTTTTTTAAATTTCATCAAATCCATTCAACAAGAAAACAACAGACTTTAAAATACCACTAACTCCCTCTTTCCTAAACGCAACGTGTCGGGGCACTCCGCCAAGTCTAAACTTGGCATTTCTTTTTAAAGGTGATATCTTTAATGATCTACTTTGAGATTAAAAAATTTAAAAAAATCTAATCTTTTTGAGCTAGAAAAATTAACACAATCCTTAAAAAAAAGTCTAGAAACTTATCAATCTGATGATCACCCACACATTAGCAACATGATCTCCCACCGGCAAGATCATTTTCCTCAAGATCTCCCCAAGATCAGCTCTACTATTAAATATCAAGTGACTCACCTTCTTGAGTGGCTTGGATGTGAATTTGCTAGAGAGTCCCAGGAAGATGTCATCCGACGCAAGTCTGTCCTCCTTGCACTTCACCCAGAAGGCCTTCTCACTCATCCTCGTGGGTGTAATCACTTGCCAATTGGCCCTCTTGATGGGTCCATCCACATCCCACTTCTTCTTCGGCTTCAGTCCGTGCGGCAGCACTTGCGCTCGCGGGGGCGGCGGCATGCCGAGGCCACCCATGGGTGGCGGTGGTGGACCCCCCATTCCTGGGGGCGGAGGTGGCGGCGGCGGACCCATTCCGGGCATGGGAGGCGGTGGCGGAGGAAGTGGACCACCGCCAGGAGGCGGAGGTGGTGGTGGAGGCGCTCCCGACTGTGACTTTGTCAATCCCGGAGGCGGTGGCGGAATCTTGATGTCTGGCAATTTATTCACCACCACAGGAATCACTCCGCTCTCCTCATAAGACTTTATCTTCTCCATCAGAGTGGCTGCATGAGCTTCCGCCTCCTGTTTGGCCGTCTCAAGGGCTTCCATCTTCCGCTCGTACTCCTCATTGCGACGCTGATCCAACTGTTTTGATTTCTCCACCTGATCGGCGGTTTATGGGGAATTCAATTGTTTATAGGAAGTTTTATAGCACAATTATAGAGAAAATTTTATAGGAAAAGTCTTATTTCTGTTGAATAGTGAGAATTTTATGGGAAGTGATATGTATTGTATTCCATAATTTTACTGATTTTGCTATAAAATTATGGCAATTTTTTCTAAAAGGAACATAAAAAACCTTGCCCTTGTTTTGCTATAAAATACTCAATTTTTAGGTAAATTATTATAGCAAGTTTTTTAATTTGAGAATTAATGCCATAAAAATTGAAATTAACTTCCCATAAAAATCTCCAACCTCCAAATATTAACAGGAAAAATATCAAAAAATACTTTTATAGCAAATCTAACCTGATCATCCAGCAGCATCCCCACATCAATATGGAAGTCACGTGACTTGAAGTTGGGATCACAGCCATTCTTAAAGAAGACAATCTGCGACACGCACTCCTCAATGAGCTGGAAATACGCCGGCCGATACTCATGATCGTCCCGGATGAAGAGCAAATGTTGCAGAATTGAGAGGAAGTAGGGCTCAGCCGATGTTTCCGACACGATATTCTTCACCAGCTCATAGCAATCATTCATATCGTCCAATTCTAACCTCACATTATCGAATCTCTGACTGAACTCCTCAGAATCATCCTCACGGGCGTCATTGAAGATCTTATAGTGCTTCTTCAGGCTCTCAATATTACTGCTCTCAACAATGTCACCCAGCAGTTCGAGGCGCTCGTACAAGCCCGTTCGCATGATCTCACACCGCAGGTGGAGCCGGAAGTTGAGATCAGGCGAATTGAGGATTGTGTTGAAGAACATAAGGCACAAGTAGCAGAGATCACGTCTGCTCTCATTGGCATCGTGCTCAACAAACAATCCCTCCACGATGTATCTGAGAAATAAGAAGGGAGGCGGCCATTTTGGAAAACTTTTTTTTGCTATAATTTGGTTAATTTTATCGATAATTGCTCAAAAATGGCCACAGAAACTGTTTTGAGGTCTTAAAAATCGTTGAAATGTTTTGTTTAAAACGTTCTTAGCCGGAACACAATCCTTTTTCTGATAAAATGTGTTAGAATTGACAGGAAACATGACTAAATCAAATTCAATAATTATTTTTAAATCGTCTGACTTTTCTTAGATTCCCAAGTAATATGTCCTGTCAGTTTCAATAACATTGCTCAATTCTTAGCCAAGACACCTTTGCTGTATCGCGCCATCTAGTGACAAACTCAAGTCCTGATTTATTTCTCTCAGTGAATTATCGCGAATTCAATAAAATTTCGCAAATTATTCATGACAAAATATATTCGTGTGCCAAATATTTATGCACATATGTATGTATCTCTGTGGGACGTTGTGATTTCTTCATCACGACCGTGATTAGATAAGAGACCCACTCCCGCGAGTGAAAGTCAAATTGGCCAATTTGTGAATCTCGAGGAAAAAAAACAACAACATAAAAAACTGCTCTTCTCACCTGAACCTCTCGCCCGACTTGTCCACCGTTGCGGCGGCATTCGTGATGGCTCGCAGAACTTTATCATACCCATTCCTCTCGGGAATGAGACAGAGACCGGCCAAGAGTTTTAGCGCTTCGCTCATTGTGTGCGGCTTTCGTGGATCGAGGCATTGCGCCAGCAGCAGAACAGCCGCATGCTGCTGAGGCCCGATGATGGCATTCAAGCCCCAAGTATTATTCAGAATCGCCTTGAGGCACCGGATGCACTCATATTCTGTCTTCTCGAACCACTTTTGTGGCTTAAAGTCGCGCCAGAGGCTCACAATCTCATCAATTCCCTCCTCACCGAACTCCTTGATCCAACTTATCGGGTTACTCGTGAGCGCCACCCGCAAGTTCTCCACGCAAGCGTGAATCTTGTGGATGTGATGCTCACGATCACGCAAGTAGTCAATGTAATCGCGAGGCTTCTCGAAACGCGAAGTCTTCTCAGTTGACGCTTTACCTGAATCCGCGAGTAAAAACAAGGTGAAAATTGACGCGCGAATGTAGACAATTGGAGTGGGAGTGATTTTTTTCTTTTCTGTATCTCGGCAAGGCATAAAATGTCAACAATTTGTATTACAAGCAATAACATTTTGCTGATAAATTCCATTCACAAGTAGTGCAAGGGGAATTCTCTCTTGATGAAACACTAATTGATAAGAGTCAGTTGCGCGTTGAGATTGACAAGGAACAATAAATTACAAAGTCAATTCATCATTAATAGGTTTAAAAACGAAAAAGATTTTATCAAGATTATGATTCTCGCAGAATTCTAGTAGTTTTCTTTTTAAATTATAGCAGTTTCTCCTAAATTATTGCACTTTGAAACTCAGAAACTGCTAGAATTAATGGAGAACTTGAATAAATTCCATCAGTTTCTGCAAGAATTTCTTAGATTTTTCACAAAAACGTCCAAAATTAGCCAAAGTTTGAAATTTTTTAAAAGATCTGCTAGAATTAGGTTATTTTTTGCAAACACTGCTAGAATTTCAGAACAAACGTGGATTTGTTTCCATTTAGCATCAATTATATTACACGAATTTACTTTTTAAAGTGCAATAATTTGGGAGAAACTTCCATAAATTGAATGAAACTGCTAGAATTCAGCAAGAACAAAAAATTTCGACCAGTTAATGTTTCACAAAATGTTTTTAATTCTTGCGCACTTTAAGTAATTTTTCAAGTTCTCAATTAATTCAAGCAAGTTTCAAGTTAAAACATTTAGCTGATTGAAATTTCTTGTAGTCGCAGAATTCTGGCACTTTGAACGGTTAAAAAGTAGCAATTTCTTCTAAATTATTGCACTTTTAAAAGTAAATTCGTGTAGATATTTATGCTAAATAGAGAAAAACTTAATTTATTCTGAAATTCTAACAGTATTTTTAAAAATTTTCATATTAAGTTAAAAATTTTAGACTTTTTTGAGAAATTTTAACAAATTCTTGCAGTTTTTGTAAAAATCTGCAAGTTCTCCAGAAATTCTAAATCAGTTTCAGCAACTTTTACGATTGAAAATCACTTGTTTTGTTCCGAAAGTTTAATTTTTGGATTTAAAGAAGTTTTTTTTACTTAAGAAACTCTTTTTTTTCTGGCGGTTCCGGCTGCCTTGATCTATCTACTGACAAATCCACCAAATCTATCAGAAATCTACAGAAAATCTACAGATATTCCTCAAAACTTTCAAATGTTTTCTCCCGCTATTGTCTACGCGTCAACAATGCCCCAATGAGCGTCAACAATGGCGCCATGACTGGCGGGAATGCGGAAAGACTCACCCTTGTTGTGCATTAGAATCATCTCACGCTTCTCCTCCAGACTCTTAAGCAGCAGCGGCTGTCGCTTGTCCTTGGGTATATTCATGTCCTCCAGGATGTCGAGGAACTTGTGGGTGATCTCCTCCGTGGTCATCCTGTACACCTCAGCCGTTAGCTGTTGCAGATCCTCCGGCTCGGATATGGGGCGTCCGCCGTTGGAGCTGGACGTCTTCCCGCGCAACTTGGGCCGCCCGAACAGGGTGTCCATGATGCCGCTGGGCTTGGATTTGTCGTGGCGCGACATTCCGGCCCTCTTATCTCCAGTTCTATCGCGAAAAGTCTCTCCCCAAAGTCCCCAGAAAAAGATGAGACACCTTTCGTGGCACTTGTTGCAGCTGCTTCTCACTCACTTGTCGCACTCTTGAGGCACTTGGGGGCGGAGGGCCTACTGTTTGGGGCTCACGGGGACAACACTGTGGCACATTGTGAGACAATCCAACTATTTTTGGCAGGATTTTGGGGGATATTTGAACATTTCCTCTGTTTTTTTCACCCAAATCTATCAACAGTCAATGATGTCATGATGTCATGATGATTTTTGTGCCAATTCCTGACCACCAGCGACCTCCGGCGGTGATGCCAGAAGCCACCAACGACCTTTAGGCGGTTTTTCCTGCAATCTCATCCATTTTCCACGCGGAAATGGTTCGCCAAACAAATATTTCCACGAGTAATTGATTTCCCACCGGGAAATTTTATCTTTCCCCCCACTTTTCTTGGGAAATCGACAAATTCAAATTCCAACCGTCATTGGCATGCAAGTTGCTGTTTTAAATTACATCATTGAAATCATCAAGTGTAGAAAAATCATTGATAGTGACAGTTTGACGTATAAAATGTAAACAAACCTCACGTGCGTGCAAAATGAACACAAAATCTCATTTTTCGAGCAATTTTAGCGCGACAAAGGGTGAAAATGGCTACAAAATCAACATTAACGTGAAGAGAAAGCTGAAACAAGCTCTCTCCGGTGAGGGTGACAAGAAATTCCGCATGGAGACTCCAGCGAAGAAGTCCGGACAGTCCGGGGTGTCGCTGCAGGATCAGAGACAAGCCCTGCCACTCTTCCCCGTCCGGGAAAGGTAAGTTACCTTCTTTGAGGAGTCTCCAGGAAGTAAATTTGGGATTCCCTTGCAGTATCATCGAGCAAATCCGCATGAATGATACTCTGATCTTCCTGGGAGAGACTGGATCCGGGAAGACAACTCAGATTCCTCAGTACGTGCATGAGAGTGGCCTGACCAGGAGTGGGATGGTGGCTGTGACTCAACCGAGGAGAATAGCTGCCATTTCTGTGGCTCAGCGAGTGGCTCAGGAGAAATTCTCACCAATTGGGGAGCTCGTGGGCTATACAGTTCGCTTTGAGGATTGCTCTTCAGCTGCCACGAGGATTCGGTACATGACTGATGGGTCGCTGTTGCGGGAAGCCATCAGGGATCGCCTCCTGACCGCCTATTCCACCATCATTCTCGATGAGGCTCACGAGAGAACCGTAAACACGGACATTCTCTTCGGGATTGTGAAGGAGGCGCAGAAATTGAGGCGTGAAGGGAAGAAATCATCCCTTAAGATTATCATCATGAGCGCCACAATGGATGTTGATCACTTCTCTGGGTATTTCAATAACTGCAAGATAATCTACTTGGAGGGAAGAATGTTTCCCGTGAAGATTCGCCATGTTAAGCGAAATGATCACGATTACGCTCAAACTTGCCTGATAACGCTCTTTGATATTCATCGGAATGCTCCGCTGGATCACGATGTGCTCATCTTCCTCACTGGACAGGAGGAAATCGACGCTGTGGTTGAACAAGTCCGTTCAATAGCCAAATCAGCCGAATTCCATGACTCTCCGATGAAAGTTTTCCCTCTCTATTCCCAATTGCCACAACATAAGCAACTTGAGGTGTTTAAACCCACCCCACAAGGCGTCCGGAAGGTCATCCTGGCCACAAATATTGCTGAGACTTCACTGACAATCAGCGGAATCAAGTACGTTGTGGACAGTGGAGTTGTTAAGCAGAAAGTGTATAATTCCGTCACTGGAATGGATAGTTTGAAGATCGTGAAGATCTCGCAGGCTCAGGCGTGGCAGAGAACAGGCAGAGCTGGGAGGGAATCCGAGGGATTCTGCTATAGAGCCTACACAGTGGCGGATTTTAACAATATGAACTCAATGACAACGCCTGAGATCCTCAGATCGAATCTCGCAACAACGGTGAGTTAATTTTTCATGTCTCGGGGGTTTGATTAGAATTTGTGGAGTTCTTATGGAAAGATTTCGAGATTATTTGGTGTATTTTTATGAACTAACTAGTGGATATAAGAACCCTGTGAGTTTTTATAGGAAAACTCAGTGAGTTTTTATGGGAAAACTCAGTGAGTTTTTATAGAGAAAACTCACTGAGTTTTTATAGGGAAAACTCAGTGAGGTTTTATAGGGAAAGCTTTGTGAGTTTTTATAGGGAAAACTTTGTGAGTTTTTATAGGGAAAACTCAGTGAGTTTTTATAGGGAAAACTCAGTGAGTTTTTATAGGAAAACTTAGTGAGTTTTTATGGGGAAACTCAGTGAGTTTTTATGGGCAAACTCAGTGAGTTTTTATAGGAAAACTCAGTGAGTTTTTATAGGAAAACTCAGTGACTTTTTATGGCGAAACTCAGTGAGTTTTTATAGGAAAACTCAGTGAGTTTTTATAGGAAAACTGATTTTATTTTCAAATACAAAAGCTCACAGTATTTCCATTGGGAAAATAAGGAAAATCTCTATCCCCATATCATGCATTTTATAGATTTATTTTCAAAAGCTCTCT
>CAKKOB020001805.1:0-17884 GCA_918844115.2 Phlebotomus perniciosus
GCTAAACATTTCTAAAAAAGTTTTCTCATTCTTATTAAACAGAGAAGGCTTTCTTAATCAGCTTTAGAAATCTTTCTTATAAAGCTTTCGTGGGAAAGTTTTTATAGCTTATATAAGCTTTCATAGTAAAGCTCTAATAAGCTTTCTTTGGAAAGCTTTCACAGAAAGCACACAAAGCTTGCTTACTTAGAAAGCTATACAAAGCTTTCTTAGAAAACCCGTTCTCATGGAAAGCTTTTTTATAGAGCTTTTATAGAAAGCTCTATAAAGCTTTCTTTGGAAAACTTTTTTGAGAAACCTTGCATATAATAATAGTTTACGTAGAAAGCTTTCTCGGAAAACTCTAACTTCCTTAAAAAGCTTTAGAAGGCCTTGTTTAGCATATAAAATTGTTATTATATGAAAGCTCTTCAAAGCTTTCGAACTAGATTTTTAATGTGGAAGTACTGGAAATTGTGTACGTCTTTCTGACCATAGTATATCCACCTTGAGTATAAATCAATAATGCATCAATCGGTGGATTGATAGGTCAGTCGCGATGAAAAGAAAAGGAAATTTTCATGAATATTTCGCCAAAGTTACGTCACTAATTAGTGAATTTCTAACATTAATCTTCGTGACGGCAAATTGGCGGCAATTTCAACAGGTTTTATACGAGACGTGTATTTCCAAATGGATGTACTCCAAGAAACACGAGCCTCGTCTGCAAGAGGTAGGGGTCACTTTGCATCCGCCCACACAGAAATTTGACTATTCATCTGCGAATGATTTCGTGATTGTTGATTGACCAGGTGGCTCCATGGACAATTAAAATTTGAGACGTGTCATAAATAATAGGTGAAAATCATCTCATGGACACTTTTATCGGTGAGGGGGGAATGAGACGTGTTGACGGTTCTATCAACATATTCCTGAAGTGATTGGCTGTACGGCAGTATTGAGCTGAATGGTATTTACCAATTGCTTTGCACGCGCACTTGATGGTCACATAAAGTGGCTGAAAATCATTCTTTTGCCAATAAAAATCATTGATGATGCGAAAATTCCACTCCACTGGATTTAATCTTCCTGCGAGCTTTTATTGTGGCGAAATCAAATTCGCTATAGGAGTTCGCAGTGCTGACACACAACCCGCCTTTAAAGGCAAATGGCAGGCAAAAAGTTTCTTTTTTTTCATAAAGAGATGCGACCAATTTGCTTAAATTTGCATGTGTTAAAAATATTGAAGTTTATTGGAATCATGTTCTTAATTCAAAGTCTTAATCAGGCAACTGGTCAGACTCATTTAAGGGGTTAATAATCACCAATTAAAGAGGTGTTTAATTTTAAATTAATGCAGGTAACATATCTGTAAATATTTGCATTGAAGAAATTAAGAAAAAAGTTATGGATGGGAACTCGAGAGGTTATATAAGAAAGTGTTTTGATAAATAAATACAAACTGGTATGAAAATACATAACTGTACAATATCACTTGCGGATATTATAGAGTGATTTATAAGCTCAACATTTCCATATACATTAGTAATCTTCCTTTAGGAGTCAGTAATCCAGAAGTTTTTTTTTCCAGACCGTAAGATTGAATGATTGAGAGATAGAGAAATCAATAAAGAAAGCACTTAATGTTCTGAAGCAATAAAATTGTCACGTTTTGCTACTATTGCGTAAAGTTGCTGATTCTCTTCAGTGGCACATTTAGTCATCAGGATTACGTGAAGACTTCACTATTCGACCATAAAAGAGGGAAGATTGTTGACGAGAGATTTGGAAAATGAGAACATTTAATGAATCTGATGGGTTTTTATTCGTTTCTCGTCTCTAAAACAAATTATTCGGATTTTTTATGAAAAAAAAATTGTTAAAAGCTGATTTATGAGAAAAATATCTCGTCAAATATGCATAAAAGGTGACGAAAATCCACAATCAAATGATTTATTTTTTCTTCCACTTGATTTTAATGATCGCCGGCGTTGTTTTTTGTACCTTCTTGATAAAATTGAAATCCCTTCTTCTATTTTTATTGTTTCTCCGAATATCCCGAAAATTTGGTGTTAATCCTCTTTTCGTAATTCAATTTCACTTGAATGATTGTGAAAGAGAAAATTTAGTGGATTGTATAAATTTAATACCCTAACGATAATTCCATGGAAATCTTAAATTTTATTGATTAATTTTATGGATTGACGCGCGATTTAATCTCGTTAAAGGAGGAGATGATTAAATTTCATTCGAATACCCTTCAAACTCAGGCCTATTGAGGCGAGGACTGAGTATTGGATGGAAAAGAAAAATTATTATATATATTATTTATATATATATGCCTCAAATTACTTACCTTTTGCGGCACATTCATTTAGATATTTTTCTCTCACCTCCAAAAACGATAATGCGACGAAGATGGTGCGGCTAAATTGAATTATAAGAGACTTTATCGTGTGTGTTTCTCTATCAAAATATGTGATGTGACCATATTTGATTTTTCTTGGGAAGAAAGAAGAGTGCGAAAGAGGTGATTTGTCTTTTAAACGTTCCATTCTAAATTAATAATAATCTAAATTAATTTAAAAAATTTCTCTATTAATTTACACTCTGATGAACATTTTAGGCAGTTTCTTGGGTGGGTGTTAATATTTCGTGGGTGTTTGTGGGATTTTTCTTTTAATCTAATTACAATAAATGGAGTTTTAATAAAAATCTGGCAGATTAACCGTAATTTATTTTCCACGGACACTCTTGTTGTTCTCCATTCGAAAATTATCGAGATCAATCCAAGACGTGCCACATGCTGTGTCAAACGAGATAGAGTTTTTACACATTTTCTTTATATATGCCATATATGGGACGATAGACTGAAATGTTGAAGATATTCTAATCAAAATTCAATTCATATTCAACGGAAATCGAGTTAGTCCCATCACGTCGATTTGTCGGTATTGTCAACATTTCTCTCATTCACCATAAGATGAATAGATTGTCTTGCTAATTTCTTACTTAATTGCCACAAATCCATTTGCTATATCCCCATTCTAATGGTTGTTTTCCACTGCAAAATCTTGTCGGTTTTCTCACATTTCGGTGTATCATTTTGCAGATGAACGGAATTTTACGACGCCACTAAATGTCTTGAATTTAGAGGAGCTGCTGGGAGATTCTTTCTCTCGTTTAATGCGATTGCTTTTCGATGCAATAAAAATTATCAATAAATATCGACAAATTTCTTTTAATGTAAAACATGCTTCTTCTCGCAGAGTATCTGTTTAATCACAATCTCGCCCGTTCACAAAGCACAGCTGAGCAAAGCGATTGATAGCTATATGCCAAGGGGGAGATATTCGAGTCATAAAGACGTACACCACTTCCAACACTTCCACTTTTTGTAGAAAAGCTCTACAAAGCTCCAATTCGGATGCTTTTAGGAGCTCTTTTCCTATCAATTTAATTTTCCTTACTAAAGGCCTTCTAAATAAAGTTTTCTATGAAAGCTTTCTACAGCTATCTAAGAGAAGTGTCACTCGACCGCTGTCTAGAAGCTTATCAGACGGCTTTCTAAGAAAGCTTTTCTAAGTTTTTCTAAGAACGCTTTCTAAGAAAGCCTAAAAAAGCTTTCTAAGAAAAGTGTTTAGAAAGTGTTCGAGAGAGCTTTCTACTAACTCTTTCAAAGCTTTTTAAAGCATTTTAAGAAAGGGTTCTAGAGCTTTTTTTAAGAAAAATGTCTCTAAAAAGCTTTCTAGAAGCTTTTCAAAAAGCTTTTTAGGAAAAAACTTTCTTGGAAAGCTTCCTAAGAGGAAAGCTTTGGGATTCTAAGAAGAGTTTCTCAAAAAGAAAGCTACCTAAGAAAGCTTTCTAAGAATGATTTTAAAAAAGCATTCTTAAAAAGGTTTTTAAATAAGCCTTCTGAAAAAGTTTTCTAAAGCTTTTTATGAAAAGCTATAAGCTTTCTATGAAAGCTTCAAGAAAATATGCAAAAGCTTTATAAATTTCCAGTTTTTTTAATATCGTAGATTTCTGCAGAGCTTTACATGAATTTTAGAAAGCTTTCAGGTAATCAAGCTGGACAATTTTCAGAATTTCCTTTAAAGCTATTGAAAGATTTCATAAGCTCTTCAAAAATATATTGTTAATTGAATGTTTTCACAATTACTTGACTTAGCATTTCCATTCCATTTTCAAAAGCTCTCGTGCACTTCCATTCAAATGCACACCACTTCTGACCATAATATCTCCCCCTTGCTATATGCTATATATGTATAAAGAGCGATATATATATATCTCGTCTTATATATACATTTTTTACAGATTTGGGGCAGTTTACGTGAACAATGCATGTATTAAAAATCTTCAAAAATGAACAAGAAAACTACAAATTAAAATTCTCTCCTCTTTAAAAAAAACTCTTATAATACCTATTATGGATAGTTCTTATAATCTATGTTTTCCATCATAGAGCAAAGTCTCTTAACATCCCATGTACAATTATCTTCACCCAGTAGTTCTGTGTAACTAAGCATTTTGAAGTAGCCAAACGATATGATCTCCCCAACTCACATCCCAAACAGAAAAGGAATGTAAATGGAAGAGAAGAAGCAGGAGAAGCAACGTTGTAATAGAAGAGTCGCTTTTATTGACAAAAATCATTGCTACTGACTGAAGGTCTTAAGATGAAGGAGGAAGAATTATTTTAGTATTTTGGACACGATATCCAATTTTGGGAGCATCCCATTAAGTATTTTTATTTATTCTCAATACGATTTCATTCTTTTGCTTCTTGCAAAGAAAATTCCACTTCACGGGGAATTCCCCCCGCGCCCAGCCCACTCTTCTAAGGCCGTCCGTGAGTGCTGATGGTGGAAAGATTGTTTTTTCTGCCGCTGAAGCAGGTACTTGAGGATTCAACTCAGATTTCCCTTTCATTAGCCACCACTCATTCGCCGCTAATGCTTTCTCATAGCTAAGAAATCATTCAAGATCATTATAGGGAATCCAGATGGTGGTTTGCGGGTGGTGAGATGTGCGAAAAATTCCTCCCGAGAGACAAAAAATCACAGTCACGTTCTGCCCACGGAATTCATCCCCTACCTGTGCCGGGAATATTGTTAATCTTCCGTTACAGGTGCCAGTGATTTTTCTTCCAAACAACTTGACGCTGACAGAGGTGTTAAGGGTCGAGGGAATTTAATTTGGCCGGAATACAAAAGGAAATTGTTTTGAAGAAAGCGATATTGTGTCCTTCTAAAATACTCGTAAACAGACGCAAAATGATAAGGTTAAAGCAAAATATTACAATAAATTTTTTTTTAAATTTTTAACGAGCAAGATTATAAACTACTGATTTATCAATTAGAATGAAATGGCATAGGAGCTGATTATCATTGTGTTTACGATAACAAATAAACACAATGATAATTACAGTTATGAAAAACTGTTTAGCTTCTAGAATTACACATTTATTATTTTTGACTTGTTGTTTATCATAAATTTCCATGGACTGCGTTCAGTGTTATATCTAATCAACAAAGATAAATTTTCGTACATCAATTTGGTGGAATATTATTTTTGGGGTGGATTATTGCGTGACTTTATTCTCAAGCTAATAAATTACCTCGACA
Source organism: Phlebotomus perniciosus (assembly GCA_918844115.2). Taxonomy (NCBI): domain Eukaryota; kingdom Metazoa; phylum Arthropoda; class Insecta; order Diptera; family Psychodidae; genus Phlebotomus; species Phlebotomus perniciosus. The sequence goes on from CAKKOB020001805.1 coordinate 5,607, forward strand.
ATGGAGTTATCATGAACTGATTGCGAAATTATACAATTATTTCTGTCACTGCTAATTTGAGAAGGTGATTTCCAACTGTTGAGGATGTTAAAGAAGACGTGCAGCATGCTTTTTATTGCGAATAGGCATATTGAGGAAATGTTATTGAGTACAATTTACCTAATGATGTGACGAGATGATCTAATGTAACGTGAGACGAACTAAAGGAGCATTTCAATTTGATGAGGTCTTTTGCAATAGAGGCGAAAGTGCGAGGTTGATGAAGGTATAGCTGGCAAGAACAAATTAGCAGATGTTCTCCGTCTTCTTCAATATGTTCTTATCTTCTCGTTGGAGTGGAAAAAGAAATGGGTATTTTGCTATCGAAGAGGACGTCTTCATTGGACTCTTAATAAATATCTCTATTGCTCACCTTGTCAATATGAACGCCTCTGCGTGTCACTGCAATCAAATAATCCGAGAATGTTGAATAATACTTCTTGTATGCAAAATAAATTCAATGTTCTACACTTTTGCTCTTTCCTTTTCTCCTTTCCTTGTTTCTCAACATTTTTCTCTTTTATTATTATGTGTTTCATAAATTATTTCACAGGTATTGTAAGTGAAACGGGTAGATTGTAGGTTCACAAAGACAAATTTTGATGAAATTCGTTTCCTTAGCTTATTCGTCATTGCTTTGAATGTTCGTTCAATTATTCCTTCGTTATTTTTGTTCGTTTTTGCTTCGATTATATTTGTCCTTTAAGTTTGTTCGTCGTTGCTTTGATTACTCATTCGCTAAGTTTGTCGTCGTTGCTTCGATTGTTCGTTCTCTAAGTTTGTTCGCCATTGCTTCGATTGTTCGTTGGCAAGTTTGTTCGTCATTGCTTTGATTGTTCGTTCTCTAAGTTTGTTCGTCATTGCTTCGATTGTTCGTTGGCAAGTTTGTTCGTCATTGCTTCGATTGTTCGTTAGCAAGTTTGTTCGTCGTTGCTTCGATTGTTTGTTCTCTAAGTTTGTTCGTCATTGCTTCGATTGTTCGTTGGCAAGTTTGTTCGTCATTGCTTCGATTGTTCGTTCTCTAAGTTTGTTCGTCGTTGCTTCGATTGTTCGTTAGCAAGTTTGTTCGTCATTGCTTCGATTGTTCGTTCTCTAAGTTTGTTCGTCGTTGCTTCGATTAAAAGTTCTGAAAGCTCTTTAGATGCCAAAAAAAAACTCAATTTATATCTATTATAACTTCCACTTCCAAAGACGCTTGCGCACTTCCATTTTAGTGTACACCACCTCTACTAAGTCTTTTTCCCAAACTTTGACTAATCATACTCAAGAATTCTATTGAATCAATCCATAAACTTCAGGCCACTTCTTGTGGCTTCCTCAGAACTCTCAGAGGTTACAAGCAATTGAAGTTTACTGGGACTTTCCATCTTAGGTCTCTCAAGATGTTCATCTCTCGAGTCTCACATGAGGAGCGGATGGATTTCAGCATATGCTGAGTGGCTGGGTATTTAACCGCATTGCTCGGTAATGAGATCCACAATGTTGAATGGCTATTATCACTGCGGCAGGCAAAGGGGAGCACCCGATAGAGGCTAGGGGAGAAAAAATTTCTAGATCCAGGCATAAATATCCAACACGTTGAATATAACTAATGACAGTTTCTGATTAATAAATTGCTACTACAATTGACGATGGTCGATGGACGTTCTTGTGTGGTTCATGGGACTCTCAATATAGCAAAACAAAAACATTTGATGCAACTTCTTTTTTGCGATTGGAGGAAAGAGCAACAATATGTATACAAGAATTTCCAATCCCTGGTGTTTCACTGTGAAATAATCCTCATCCGCTGGGATGCAAATGAACACATACTTTTTATATGTTTTTGAATAATTCTCAAACACTATATTGACTGCAATACAGTTAATTACTTTAAGTATATGCAGTAACATTCCCTCGGCGCTTTTCCCTCCAAAGAGGTAATCTTTGTCTCTCGGTGGCACCAATTTCTCAAGGGAAGAGAGACATGGGTGAGGGACGTGCGATGTGCGATGATGAAAGTAAATGGCAATGGCAAATAAATCCGTGGACTGGGGAGCAGGTGTGTGCCACAAATTTCATGTGGTCCATTATTACATTAAATTATCTTTTTCTCTGTCTTGGCGTTGCCCGGTTTTCTTGCTCTTGCTTGGTTGTACGCCATGGAGTAAATTAAAGTGGACAGACGAGATTCCCTTTTTGTATTTGGCGATGCTGTCGAAAGTTTTCTGCAGAATATATTGTTTTTTTCATCGCTCAACTCCCAGTCGAAAAAGTTTTAAATAATCCCTCGAGATACAATACATTGTCATTGATTTCTTTTTTTTCTATATAGCACGTAGTATTGCATCAGCGAGTGACACGCATGAGTCGATCTTTTCACTTAATTTGCAAAATGATGCTTTATGTTGCTGTAAAATATGATCATCCCAGAAAGAGATGTTTCGCGTCTTTTCATCGATGAATGACAGTGATTTTGTATGGAAAATTAAGTGCGAAATATGGACAAGTCTTTGATGCATTTGATCTTCAAAGGCAAGCCATTTCTTAATACTCCACAAGAAAATCAATTTAACTTAAACCCAAAAATTAAAGAGTATTTTTTCATGTAGTAAAACCTGTTAAATGATTTCTTTTACACATTGTTAGAGCGGAAATTCAGAAAGGCAGTATTACGTGTCTATTTAGGAGATTGATGGACATGCATTTGAATGATCAATTAGCGTACATTTTCGTTCCATTTTAAATGGCAAAAACGGGGCAAAACAGTGAAAGTGTAAATGAAATATTAACTCTTATTGAATTACTCACTTTCATAGATAAATTTTCGTCAACAGTCTATTAATAAAATAATAGTTTTTAAAAGGTTTAAACGTCGAGTGGGAAAAACTTTCAATCATCAATTTTTTTCACAAATGATGTTAAAAATATAATTTTTCCTCTTTTATCTCAAGTCACATCGAATGATGGGAACTGTTTTTTTGATGGATTTGATTACAAATCAATTTGATGTGTTTGTTAGATCGTGAGCATCAACAAGGCGACAATAACAAATTTTACACGCCTTGACTTTGCTTGTTTCGAAAAAGAGAGAAAATTGATTTACAAGATCGAAGATCATGGAATATTTTACCTAATTAATTTCTTTGCATGTTTCTCGTTTTCTCATCTTCAAGAAACTATCTTTATGCCGTCAAAAGAAGAATCACGAGGGGGTCTTCGACGCTGAATTTTTTCCTCCAAATTAATTTATGTAATGGCAAATTATCATAATTATACGCCCCGATATTCATACGAGAAGAAACACAAAATGGACCACAATTTGATAATCTTTAGGCCAGTTGCTTCGAAATTTCCGTTCAAATGAACAGATAGAAAATTCACCCATTGAAATTTAATACTTTTTGGTGTTGCTTTTCTCCTAAGCAAGCTCATCTCTTTTAGGTTTTTGGGTGCTTCGAAAAACTGCTGGGGATTTGATAATAATAAATTATGTGAGCGCTCACAGTGATCAAAAAGAAGGAAACCACTTAATTGTAATAAATATTAGTAGTGGATGGAATGGCTCATCTTCCCATTAATATTTCTCATAAGTCATCTAATACGTGAATAAGAAGTGGGATTCTCCATTTCTCTCCCGTGTTCATCGTCTTCTTTATATAGAATGAATTGCGTGTGATAAATGAACACCAAATCGATAGATTCAATTTGTAATTTTTATTTCTCTTTCTCTCTCCCTGATTTACCTAAATGCATGGAGAGGTGGAGGAGAAAAAAGAGCCACTATCAAAAATAAATATTTTTTGGGCGAGGAAAGTAACAAAAAACAACAAATACCACAAAAATATAAATAAATCTCACCTCTTGGACTATTGAAAGCGCCACAATTTCCAAAGAGACTCCCCATTCTCTCACTGCAACGCCGCTGTAGCCATAGTTTTAATGGACTTTGTCGGGCTTGACCTCTGTGAGGATTCTGGTCAACAAAAAAGTGCCTAATGTAAATAGTCGTAAATTCCACGAAAGCACAGACACAATCGATGAATTTGGTATGGAAATGGGAAATTTCAATTTATGAAATGATTTACTTTTAATCATATTTCATTTAAATTTTATGCATTAGCTCCTAAAGTGTAAGCTTATGATTTCATATCAAGATTTTCTCACATTTCCCGGGCAACAGAAGAATTTATTATAGATGTGTCACACTCATCTTCTGGCAGACAGTCTTTTACTAAGTTTCAGTAGAGATTGGCAAGTCGATATCCGCGTAATTAATTCATTTAGATAGACAGAAATGGCGGATATTTAATTATGTGCCAAAGATTGTATAAATTTAGCATTTAATCAAGAATTTATTACAAGTCCAAACCGTTAAATACTAATATTGGTTTCCTAAATTCCACTCAATTTACTCAAATTCAATCAAGAACGCTTTATATTGCAATTTAATGTAACGTAAAATGAAACATTGAATTTTCTTCTTATCTACGTTATTTACCTAATGCGTATTTTCATCCAAGGTTTATTCATAATCTGCATTTTGCACGTGAAAAAAAGTCTCATAAAATATGATGAAATTCTCTTTTTTTTCTCCTCCATATATTTTCCATCTCTCTCCATCTTCAAAGGTAGCATAAATCATTTTAATTGCAATCTGTTTCATGCGATATTCTTACCTCTGCGCATACGATAATATCAGTTTTTTCATCTTTTTTCACCTCCATAAATATCCAGTAAAAAAAATGTGAAATGCCTCTCCATCCCTCTCTGTTTTTTTGCGGAAAGCTCTCTCTGTCTGTTTTCAATTTAACTTCCGCCCTCTTGTTGTTGGTGGAGAGCTTTTTTCTGCTTTTTCTCTCTCGTCAAACGTTACATACATCCCTCGTGTGAGCTTTTCACGTTTTTCCCCCCAACATCTCTGGGATCTCTTTCACTCGTAATGCTTTCACGCATTCATGTTGGAATATAAGTTAGTTTGTGAGCCTGTTCACTGTTTTATAATTTTTTGTATTATATGACCATTGAGAGGTGCGACATATATACTATACTATCAGAAAGGATTTTTTTGTCTTTGTTGCAATCAGTGAAAATTCTGTGAGAGGAAAACACGGACAATTTGCCATGTCATTTGCGTGGTTAGAAGTAAAGTGAAATGAAAATATACGTTTCGTTGGGAAAATTGCGAGCAAACAATTCTCTCTAAAGCTAAAATCATCATTTTCGTAGGAAATAACTACTCCTAGATTTTTGAGTTAAATGTGGTGAGAATTTTAGTTATAATAGGGGGAGAGTGGGCAGTTGAAATAGTAATTTGGGGTTTTTCTTTTCATGACAGTTTTATGGAAAAATGGAAAAGCTAGATCCAGCCATCAGGATTAGTTTTCAAAATACGTTCAACAAATTTAATATTTTCAAAATATTTTTTGCTAAGAGTTTGGATCTGATTTCTGGCTAGCTTGGAGCTTAAGTTTACTTTAAAGATTAAAGCAATTATAAAATTGAAGGCTAGTCTAAACCTTAAGAATGGCTTCAGTCTAATCTAAAGCTCATGGATTGCTTAAAGCTCGCCAGAAGCTCAAGATTGGCTCAAGACTGGCCTAAAGCTTGTTTGAATCTCAAGACTAGCTTAATGCTCGTTTGAAACTCAAGACTGATTTAAGGCTGGTTTAAAGCTCTTCTAAAGCTCAAGACCTCATTATGGCTAGCTTAAAGCTCGCCTGAAGCTCAAGACTGACTTAAAGCTGATCTAAAGCTTAAGGCTAGCATAAATCGTAAAGCCCAGGGCTAATATAAAGTTTATGGCTAGTTTAAGTCTAGCTTAAGCTTAAAGCTTGAGCATAAATATTTATTCTTTATTAAAAAATCTACTTGTTCAATTTTATTTTATTTTAAGATAATTTGATAGTTTGGCTCTACCTTAGCTACTTAAATAAACTCATGCTTTGAAAAGTCATAATTTTCCTAAGAGATAAGATATTTTGACGAGTTAGTAATTTGTTTGGATGTGCCCCGTCTTGGGGCAGTTCAAGCAAAGCTATTTTCTGCCGCGTTTTGAAAGCAAATGGGACTAAATGATTTTTGTTTAAATAATCTTAATACATATTATAAAGCACGTTGACTAAAAAAAGTTTTGCTCCAGAGATTTTAGTTTGTATTTTTGAAACTGGTTTAAACAAATTATTGAATAATTTAAGTCAAGTATTTAGTTTTATGTACAAGATTTACTGTTTCACTGCCCCGCTCTCCCCTATTTTTTTTTTTCAGAAAAACCACAGTTTAAAGGCAATATTAGCCTTGATTTCTTTTATTGATTTTCTCTAGAATTAAACCTCTTGATATATGAATTAAATATACCGAACAGTGTCTCTGTATTAAGACTCGAGAAACTTTGATGCAAAGAAGGAAATAAAAAACTTTAGCGATGACGAGGGTACATTGCGGTGTGATCTGCAGTGATCTGGATGTTGATGATGATGAAGAACCTTCAGATGGTGGTAAAAAATGAAACCACCTGGAAAAAAGAGTATCAGAAGTTACACGGCAAAGGCAAATGAAACCAGTTTCTCCAACACTTTGAGCTTCTTTCCACGGAATGACCGCCTAAGAATCGCCTTGAAGCCAATCTCGCAGAGTGTTTTCTTTCTCTTTTGTGCAGACTTTGTCGATGGACAATGATCATCTTCCATTTTGCTCTTCTTACCTATTATTAATGTAATGTAGCTCACAACAAAAGTGGCATAGAATTATTAATTATATACTGTATCGAGTCACTTGTGACATGCTAATCATTTCCTCTTTTATATACCAGAGATGCCGCGATTTTCCGATAAAGAAACTACACTTTGAGGAATACCTGAGCGTCCGAAGACAGACCACTAGCCACTTGTTCTAGCATAATGCTCTTAATTGTAACCGTCAGAGCAATATAGTGGCAAGATTAACGAATGCTTTGATGGAGATGCTGTCCATTTAAGGTAAACCCTTTATACAACTTAATGAAATGCTTGGGTGTTTTCGTAAATTCGGCGAAATTTTTATAATAAGCAGGGTTTTGTTAATTAAACTGTCATGCTTGAAATAACTCAATATTAGAAGAGCCTTTGAGATATTTTAATTTATGCATTCATGCTAAATTTATTGATCATAAAAACTAAATCAAACTTTAACAATATATTATTAGCCGAAATAACGTTTTCAAAGCAATAATGAATAAATTTATTCAATATTATACAATTCGATATTATTATAATGAATTTTCGATATTATGATGCATTTCATCGGATTCCATCTCATTGACATGCTTGTTGTTTGCATCGCCTAAAATATTTATACCATCTATTCATAAAATAGTATCAAAATTGGAAATTATTGTATCTGAATGTTGCATCAAATTATTCAAATGTAATTTCACATGATTGCACTTGCGTATTAATTCTCTGCAGTGCAGTTCAATTACAATGAGGTAAGATGATTATAGGGAAAAGAAGAAAATACAGTGGACATAATAAAGAAGCTCAATTGACGCAGTTGCACAGATATTTATAAATAATTTTTTCACGACAAAGTACACAAAAACATTATAAATCTTTGGGATTTATATGTGACAATATCCGTACACATTATAAATGATATTAAATTGAATTGTACAGGATTGAGGCATAGGGTGTGCTGGTATTGTTGAGATTTAATGTAATTCCCTGAATTTCAATTTGTTGCTAATTGCAATAAAAATCAGCCATTTGAAATTTATGATTCTGCATTAATTCAATAAAATATTGCCCTCAATTATTGATTTTGGCTCAGGGAAAATGTTGCACACACTGGTGTGAATTTATATAGCAGTTATGATGCACAGCCACTGAGGGCCTTTTGTTATAAAATAGCACTTTTCGCCTCACTAACTTCATATTGACTGTGCTTATGCCGTCGGAATAGATTGGAATTGACGATTTTCCTTCCAGCTGAATATTTTCCGGGTTTTGCCTATTTGCCAGGGATTTTCTTACATATCCTCCGGATGCGAATTACCCTCTAACCAGCATCTGCATGACTTTCCTGCGAATTCGCAATAAAGAACAGTGTTATAGGAAAATTTTACGCCAAGGAAGCATTTTCATAACATTAACATACTATACCCACTTTTATACTTGTCAAACAGACACGTTAAATATATAATGTGAAATTATCTATGTATTTGACGCATGTTAAAGATGTTATCGAATATGTTTGGGCCATATGACTGATACCTTTAGGCTAAATGAGCCTGAAAGTTTTGTTTTTCAAGTAAATTTGTTTTAAATTTATGTATATAGAACCATCCCAGGTCAGTTTGCAATGAGTTGAATCAACACGGGGCAGTAATAAACACTTGGGCTTCCATTTGATTTACATATTAGTAAATATTGAATACAAATTTCATTCAAATACACTAAAGCCATTTCAGCGTAATGCCCATGGCATCCCCTTACACGAGGAATTACATGTTATTAGGTGAAAAAATTAGGGGATTTAATAGTGTTGAGAAATAGCACATACTCTGAATTCTATTAGCACTTTGCGAGAGCAAAGGAAATTGGTTTATTTATAGATGAGGGGGAAAACCCCTTTCATTTCTCAACTGTAATTCAGTTTTTAGACTTTTAGAGACGGTATGAAAAGTTCTTTTACTGATTTCTCATGCTCCACAGGATTTTCCTTTTATTTCATCCAAGTGGAGGATGGTTGCTATTGGAAAATCTCTTTGTAACATTTCCCTTTTTACTCCTCTCTTTTTTTTCCTTCTCTTTTTCAGCAACTTGCCTGGAACTCACCTTTTGTGATCTCTTTGGCAGTATTATCGCCGTATTATTGGTTTTATGGTTGAACTTCGCACAGATAGAGGTGGAAAGGTATTACAAGAGGCAAGAGTCGAAGAGGGACCGAGAAACCGCTCACCTTAGCAACACCTGTCGCCCAGGAATGCTGCTCATATTATCCATCGTGTCTCAGGTCGGAGGGACGACAACAGCGAGATTGAATGACTGGGTGTTCTTTTCGCCTCATCTCTCCATCTCTTTGGTGTCAATTGAATACACAATTGACGCTGAATCATGTCAATGTGTATGTAACCATTTTCATTCAGTCTCTAATTTTCACTATCCACTTTTCATTTCTTCTCTATATCGGGGAGTAATATTTATTGAAAGTACACATAGGTACTCAGTTCCTTCGTCAATCGAGATGATTCGTCAATATTATTCTTTAATTGAATATTTATCTGGGTTTGAATGGTGTTCACGTGAAAGATCACGCATTTTATACCAATCATTTGTGGGGATGAAATGTTCTTTCAACCGGAAGATGGAAGAATGTATTTGAAGAAGAATGGAAAAACCTTTTCAAATAGAAGCCATTGGTGGACTTTACGATGTAATTTCTCTTTTGTGGAGCTTTTCTCTAGTAAAGGTGGCGTCACACAGAGGTAGTTCTATTAGCTAATTCTTGGGAAAACCATCCAATTTTCATTTTTGAAGAAACTCTTAAGAGAATTTTCCAAATAAAATCAATAAAATTGCTTTAAAATCTTTTTCAATCAATTTAGGGGATTTTGATTTTCTGAAAAAGCTCCTGATTCGTCTGAAAGATAATGTCTCTTATTCTATTGAGATTTTCTAGAAAATTTTGGAAAATTTTTAAGATTTTTTGTGAAATTTGATGTTCTTCAATTTAAATTCAGAATAGGAATTCAACGAATCAGTAGAATCAGTTGAATCAGTACTGCCGTGTGCCAGCGCCTTAATTTACAGCTTTTTCAACAATGACTATTAAAAGGCTTTCTAGATATAAGAAAAATCGGATTAATTGATTTGTTTATTATAATAATCACTTTAATTGATCTCTTCTGAGTGATTCTTGAATTCAAATTACTAAATTTTATCAATATCTTTCTAAAGCTATAGATCAAGATTATCAAAGCAATAAAAATACCTAAGGGCTAAGGTAGATTAAAATTTGAAACCTAAGGCTATAGTCTAAACCTATAGGTTAGCTAATTAGATTAAAATTGGCTTAAAACTTAGGGTTAACCTAAATCGTAGAGCTAGCTTTAAGCTTGAGGCTAGCTAAAAGCTTGGCTATATCCTAATCGACATTTATTTAACCTAAACCTTTAAGCTGGATAAGGATTTGTTATTTATTTAAAAATAGATCCACTTAACCTTAAGGAATTCCGGACTTAAATAAGACAAACTTAAAGCAGGCTTAAAGTTTGCTTCAAGCCTAAGACTAGCTTTAATCTTTAGACTGACTAAAAGCGACCTTAAGGCTGACTTTGAGTTTAAGGAAGGCTTAAAGCAGTCTTATTACTGACTTTAAGCTTAATATGCTTACTGGCTAAAAGCTTAGGACGTATTCCTAATTAAAAAAAAAACATTTTATCGAAATATTTGAACCTACTTTGATAGTGTGGATCTACCTTAAATATCTCCCAAAAGAATCCAAGATGCTATAAAACAGTTGCCTCTGATTCTTCTCACCTCACCTCTGTCGGCATAGTCCAAGAATTCAAATGGTATGCGGTGGTGGCGGAAGGATAAGAAATGTCGTATCAAATCCTACAATTTGTACAGATGGTTTCCATTTGGTCGTCATCACCCACAGAGCAACAACGTAGGACGAAAAAAGAATGGTAAAAGCATTGATCGTAAAATTCAACACCTTTGTGGATGCCAAATCGTTTTTTCTCTCTCTCTCTCTCTACGACCCTCTCGCCACCCCTTGTCGCATGTTCACCCGCAGAGATGGAAAATCATCACGCGTTCTGCCCTCTCGACAACGGAAAAGCCTATGTGGAGCTTTTATGACGTTTAAATTTTATGGCGGTGACCTCTCATACCCGATATGTGTCTGTGGAGAAAATTGGGAAAAGCCCCTCCGGGCGATTCCACTCTTGAGATGATTTCTTCCTCCCTTTGTGTCTCATATGCCTTTTCTCTGCCCTGTGATTTCGCTTTTTGCGGGGGGGCGAAAACTTTTGTTAAAATGTTTTGCAGAAGGAATAAAAGTGAGAAGATGATAAAGTTTAATCTATTGCTATTTTCATTCTGACAGAGGAGGAAAAGAAAAAGCCAAAATAGGCTTGTGTGTATGAATTTTATAAATGGGCAGAGCGGTTTATTTGTGTAAATTAACTTTGAATTTTGCTAACTAAAATTTCCACTCATTTTCACATGGTTTTATGGATCGTGCTGAATTTTTCACTCAGAACTCACACCCTGTGGCTGTTGTCACTGACGCCTCTGGTTGTGAGAGCATTATGATGTGACATGAGCATAGAGTGTATGGGCGTGCAAAGGAGAGATGGAGCATAGAATGAGAGAGACAACATTAATTGGAGTTTTCACAGCTCCATGCCTGGATGACGGTATGTTTGCCTAATTGGCAGAATTTTACGGTTAGCCAAGCATGAGAGGGTTTAGCAGTGGCAAGTTCTGTTCTCTGGCACACACTTTCACCCAGATGAGAGATCCTTCTACGGCCGTCAATCCTTCGGTTCTGAGAGGCTTCAGCACAATCCTTCCATCCCAGCAAAAATCACGCGAACACACGAATTCCTGGTGATTTTTTTCTCTCCTATGTTACCTTTTACAGTCACTTCTGCAGACAATTTAACTCTCATCGTGTTCAACAAAAGCCTATCGCTTTGATTTAACGTTTAATTGACTGAATGGATTTAAAAATAACTATAATTGTTATTTGAAAAATGTTTAACATTGCACGTAATAAGACAACTTTCTAAGGAAGATGTCCCTTTAGATAATTAAAAACTTTTAATTTTATTCATGTAAATTTTTCTGTCTCTTTTTAATAAGACATGTAACGTGATTTTGGCTTTATAAACTCTTCCTTATGCAATAAAGCTTTTTTGTTATGTATGTATATATGTAGGTTACCTATACTTATTTATTTAACTTTGTTCACTTTTCTTTCATTAACATTTCTTCTGAAACGAATTGATTTTCAATAAAACTACTTTATCAAACTGTCAGACATTAAACTTTTAATGGATCGGCAACATTTCCATGATATTTCGAATGAATTGATTCATCAAACTTTCTTTAGTGGAAAGTCTAATTAAGATATTATACTTAGCATATTAAATTTGTGGTGATACAGACCTCAAAATAAATGGTTCAATGTTAATATGAGAGGGTATTTACTAACTTGTACTGTGTTAGCTGTGAGTTTGTTGGGGTTAACGTGGGTGGAATTCCCAAAGT
>CAKKOB020001806.1:0-17880 GCA_918844115.2 Phlebotomus perniciosus
TCTCATCAGCTTTCTAAGATTTTCTAAAAATATACATTTTCTTACAAAATCCCAATGAGAGTATGTCTGGAGCCTTTTCCGCGAAAAAACTCATCAATCCGCTGAATGACATATTTTCTCTTTTTGGATTTCCCGGAAAAACATTTTTAGGAATTCTTCTGTCTGTCAGATGAATGGATGGAAATTTTATGGCTTTTCACTGGGAAAAGACATTACCGTGTGTTAACTCTTAAAAGAATATTATAAAACGTAATTTTGCAACTAAAATATTGATTTTAAAATAATATTTAAGTGAAACTTCAAGTATAAATAATTTTAAAAATGGTCTTATTGGTCTTAGTGATTAAACAAATTATTCAGCTTTAATTTGAGATAACCTAATAAATATTTTATATTTAATGCTACCTCCAAATGTCATCCATCACTTGAGTAATATTTGATAAATTGCAGACGAATCTTGATTTCGTGAATTTTAGCGTCATCAGTGATGGTAAAACTCCGCTGAAATAATACAATATCCTCTCATTAGCGCGTCCCTTTCTAAAAATAGGAGCAAACCAATCCTGTCGCGCTTTCACGGATGTTGCTGTATGACTTTTTAATGAGCATTTGTGAAAGACAATCCCTGAAATTGTCACTGGTATTGTCATGTCGCCAAAAATAGGTCGTTGGGTGTTTTTTTCATCCATTTGCCCGCGGGGTTTCTTTTTTCCTGGCGTTACTGATAGATTGATTGCTGGAGATACTTTCTTTTCTTCATGCCTTCCCGCGCTTTTTTTTTAAAGAAATGCGGAAAAGAAAAAACAGAAAAAGGTGGGTCGATGGTGTCAGTGAGAAGGTATTTTATTCTTGGGATGTTGACACACCGGGAAAGAGCTCGCGGCCACATAGTCAAGGTCGTCCACGAGGGAAAAATCAAAATATTTAAATTATTCACCGAAAGCACGCAAAGCTCTCTCGTCAGGGCTTTTGTGGCTCCTTGTGCTTATGTTTGGAAAATTGTTTTGTATATTTTGCAGTTGCCTCCATCACCCGAGAGGATTGCCGGGGAAATATCACAGTGGCGACAAAATCCATAAAAGTAAAAAAAAAAGAGAGCAAAAGAAGTGACGAGGAGGGAATACAAGCGGACGTGCTATGAAATTGGGCCATATAACGAGAAAAAGACATTTTCCCAATGTTTTCTGTGAATGGCGTCAACGAAATTTCACTTTAGTGGAAACTCAATCACAGCTTTCGCACCACCACTATTTCCTATATATATAATATACCTCATGGAGCCTGTTTCGAGACTTAAATAAATAAGTTGGTCCATGTTAAATTCCACAGGGGAAACACAAGACAACTTGAAAAGTTTTATTTCGTTTTATTTGTGTTGTCGAAAGCTCTTCCTCCATTTCCACTTGAGGACCTCGCCCACCAATACAATTTCATGTTTCCATCGCCTTGCAAATTGCCTTTTCTAGCCCCATCACTCGGGTGTCTCATGACGACGAAACTTAACCTCAGTTCATGTAAAAGGAATCACAGCTATTGCAACTGTTAGCAAAAGATCTCATCACTGAGAGAAAATATCTTAATTTGTGTTTAGCCGTAGACAGTCTTCTTTTTATTCGAATATTCGAACGCTAAGTTTGTTCGATGCTTCGATTATTCATTCGTTAAATTTGTTTGTCGTTGCTTCGATTGTTCGAATGCTAAGTTTGTTCGTCGTTATCTCGAATATGGTTCACTAAATTTATTCGTTATTACTTCGATTTTATTCGTTCACTAAATTTGTTCGTTGTTGCTTCGATTATATTCGTTTGTTAAGCTTGTTCGTCGTTATTTCGATTATTCGTTCACTAAACTTGTTCAAGATGTAAATGCTAAGTTTGTTCGTTGTTGCTTTGATTAAGACTTCCATTTTAGGATTTAGATTGAACAAGTTATACAATTATGGGGCTGTATCAAATTTGAGCTGATTTTCAAATAGGGGGAGGCGCCCCAGTTTGGTACAGCTTCTAGTTTGGTACAACACAATTTTTCATGTATTTTTCTTGAACGGAGCTGGTGCACCCTATTATATCATGATAGTATGCTTTAAGCTGTACCAAACTAGAAGCTGTACCAAACTGAAGCGCCTCCCCCTACACTCCCACACTTTCAATCTCTGCCTTTTGCAAACTCTTCTTCTGCAAAGACTAAATTTTGATTTCAGTGCTAAAACATTCTTAATACAAGTATTTAACATCATGATTGAAAAATAACCTCGAGGAAAATAAAATCGAGGAGAATTTACTCTTTTTCATAGACTTTTAAGAATTTGTTTGCAAACTGTTATTGAAATTTTGAATTTCTCTCAGTGTTGGTCTCACCTTTCTTAAGAATCACATTTCACGAAAAGCTTTGTGTCCTTATCTTACTCACTCTTTTCATAGCCGGTAGCCTTAAGGTTCACTCTAGGCTGCTGGGATGAAGAAAGAGACGAGATATTGAAGAGTAAACTATGGGAAGAACTACCCCAACCCCTCAACACCATCACATACAATAGCAATCGAGTGACAAGTCAGTGTCTGGGGCTAAAAGGTAACCATTAAATCCATATCAAATTCATGAAGGTATCTGCACTAAATCTTGAGGTAGAATTTCTCTCTCGCAATAATATCCGGCTTAGCAGAATATAAATCGCACATGCAAAAGGTTCAGTGTAGGATGTTTGATACGGGGCGTGAGAGAACTTCCAGGTTTATACCAGGCAAAAGACGCCAAAATAGAAACATCCATCCCACTTAAGTATCTTGGAAGGGGAATGGGATCAGGAAGTTTGAAAATCATTCAATCTCAACTCCCTTCCCACCATCAAGTAACTTCAAAAACACCTTCCCACTTCCTGCTTCTCTTTTCAACTCCGCTTGACAGTATTTATCTCATTGTTATGTATTACTCTTCTATATTTTCACATTTTTCACCTCAGCTTACAAACAACCTCAACTGTGCCATTTTCTCACATTACATTGCAATTTTCACCCATCGGAGAATATTCAGACCACAGACTCCACGCCAAGAATAAAGGCTTTTGTATTTTTTGAAATCGAACACTTGGACATTTTTATTTATTTCGAGGAAATAGTTTTATTACACACAATTCAGTTCAAGAGCAAACAGTGTAACGTTAACCGCATGAAAAAGTTCCACTTGCCCTCTGACATTTCGAACATTTCGTTTGTTTGAACTTGATGACATAATAAAGGCGTAAAGTTTGAAGAAAGGTGACCTAAAGCTCTTTTTACTTTAAATGTGATAAATATTATAGATTCTTGTAAAATTTACCACAAATTTTATATCAATTCTCAAAATTAGCAAATCGTCATTCAGGAATCTTATGTTATCAGCTTTTATATACGTTGAGATTCAGTTGATTTATTTTGAACTGCTTAATCTCAAACTGCCTTATCATGGCATTGGATCAATGGCCTAAATTTTAAAATAATACATCCTACAGATTTCGATTACAAAAAATACAATAATATTGAGGATTTAGGGTTTATATAAATAGGATAAAGAAATCCTCCTCATGTCTTCGATTTTCCGTAGCTTCCGGCTCTTGAGATTTTTGTATTCTGGTTACGAGAAAACATCAACCTATACATGTGCCTCACATTCATATCGTGCGTCCTGGTAATGGCAAAAGGCAACAAATCTAACTTTTTCACACTCTCAGCTCAGGCAAATTACCATTGAAATCCGTGAGAGTATTCACGAGATATGTGGAGTATTTATGAATTAAATTTATATTCAAATTTTCATGAGCACTGGAACGGGTGGTAAGAGCTCAACGAAGTCACGCACTGACTGGAAAATTTCTATGAAATGAAAATTTTAGAGGGATTTGTCGAAATAAGAGAGATTTTCCGCGAGATGTGTGTGAATTTTCCCTTTCTCTCAGTCCTATATTCTTTTTTTTTCACCTCTAAGCAAATGATCATGTTGATATAATCTTTTTTTTTGGGAGCTTGTAATAAAATATCCCACCTTTATTTTCACACACAAAGGGACTTAATGAATATTTCGAATCGTCATTCAATTCAGTCCGCCGTGAATCCTGCCGAAATTGGATTCTTGGTGCTCAAAGGGGGGCCTGGATGTGGGGCAACGGAGCAAAGGTGAAATCGATGACGAAGGTCATTCACTATTTCCACTCTTTGATCCACATTTTCCGCTCTTTGGCACCCTCATTGTGTGCCACCTCTGGGACGAGTGGAGGGTTTTTTTTTGGCGAGAGGGTGGCATGAAAAATTGCTGACATTGTCGCTCTTTTTCCACACACACACACACACCCTCCGTAAATGTGAGTGGTGGTCAGAGATGGGCGAAGTACCCCTGATGAATACTAAATCCCCCCTTAGTGTGTAACTTTTCAACTCCAGTGAGCTTTCGTGGAGGAAGCACAAGACAAATTTCCAGCAAATGTGGAAATCAACCTCTAATGCGAATGTGCCGGAGTTAAATTATTATTTCCCTGTAATATTGATTTATATTGCGGCTTTCGATGGTTTATTGTCGAGTTTACTTATGGTATTGTAATTAAAAGTTCTCGACATTTATGGAGTTTAAATTCCATACCACATGTGCTCATGTAACCTTTATACTTTTGGTCCCTTGCCAGAACGATTTCCCAACATCTGCTATTTGGCCTATTTTGCCTTAAATTCCAAGATTTTCCCAAACCCAATATATTAGGTATGAAAGGTATGAAATCATGAAGCTCTCCGAGAAATTAGGAAATATGGAAATGTTACATTAGATTAAAATTTTACAACAAAATGGTACTGGTAAGAAAAACTGAAATAAGAATTATAAAATTCGTAGAAATTTCGAATTGACGATAAGAGAATCACAGCTCCCATAAATCACTACACAAGAGACTAATCCTGCACTTTAAAAGCTTTTGCAATGGTCAAATTACCTTTAACAAATTCGCAAACCTATTTTAGGTCATGAAATTTACTCGTTTTTTTCCAACGTGGGGGGATATTATGGTCAGAAGTGGTGTATAATACAACTTGTGTGTGAGAACTTTAACAATTCATTTAGAACTTCTTGAACTTGTAGAGCTTTTAAGAAAATACTGAAACTTTAGAGAAGGAAAAAATTAAACGTGCATTAAGTACTAAAATTGCAGTAACACTTCTGCAGAAATTTAGAATCAATAAAATTTATTAGGAAAAATTGTAAAATTTTTGTTTAAATTTTATGAGCTTTAGAACGTCTTGAAGATTGTGTTAAGATAAAACAAAACACGAAGAGCTTCTGGAGGTATTTCCAAAGCATTTTGTTTCATTTTCTTTTCATTTTGTTTTCGTTAGATATTTTTTTGGTTGAAGTTTTTGAGTGCTTTCTCAGATTTCCCTTGAGCTTTCTCAGAAGGTGTTAGTATAGAAAATAAAATCATTGAGATGAAAGCTCTTTAAAGCTTTTGTAAACACACAACATTAGAGATTTCTTTCAAAGCTCTTTGAGTTTCCCTCCAGAGCTTTCCAACACTTCCAGGAGGAATTCTTTGGGAACTTTCATATTCAAAATGTAAAAGTTTTGGAAAGTGATGTACGCCTCTTAAACCATAATATCTCTCCCATGCGTTTATTAACACAATGTTTCCCCAATATATCACGATGCAAAAGATAAGCTCTAAAACAAGCTTCAGTGGACTTCCTTTGCAATAGTGCCGCGAGAGCAGTTTGATCTTAAGTTTGATAGAAATTGAGGGTGAAGTTGCAATGACTCTGTTTGGGAATATTGTATAATAAATTCAAAAGTTTCACTACTCGCAAATCATTGAGGAAGTGTCTCGTGTAAGTGAATTCAAAGTGCTGATATCTCAAGACTCGGCTGTGATTGTGGCCGGGGGCTCGACGTCCTGAATGATTTATTTAGCAACTGAAGTCCGTGTAAAGTCAGAGGTGCAAAATTGCACCAATTTTCCCGGAAAATGGTCAATTTCTTGTGATTTCACATCTCAGAAGCTTGTCTTGTTCTATATAGATAAAAAGAAGGGCTTCTTTGGCAAAAGGATGGGGAAATTACCTTCCTCTAGTTGAAGGTGGTTGTGTGACCAAAATTGCGTGTCAAGAACTAACTTGTACATACTTTAAAGCTCTCCCATAACGTGGTCTTGGGTGTTCGTTACTGAATATTTTCCTCTTTAGCCCTTGTGTTGAGCATATGTGAAGATTCCTCCTCTTTTATGTTATAGAGAAAACAGAGTGTGTGAGAAAATTGAGAACACAATTCACTTTATTTTACCATTCATGGTGTGAAATAGAAGGGCTCGAAAAGGTGGAGAATGATGGAGTTTCTATTGAAAGTGATTTTTTTTGCAGCTCCTCTTTTTTCTGCCTAATAACATTGGAGCCCGAATGTGAGATTGAGGGTGGCCAAATGGACAAAATCTTGAGCGATAGCGTCGAGAGAAAAGCTTAACACATCCTCCTCTAAACTTTTCCCATTCAATGCAAATGGTATTATGAATAAATTTATTATAATCACATTTTTCGTCAGCCCTCTGCTCCTTTTCCTGGGTGTGTGACCTCGTTTCTGCCCCATATTGGGTGGGAAAACTTTTGTTAAACTAGAGATTAGTCATAAAAGTTTGGTCAGTATTTCAATAGACGGTCGGGTTAATCTGTGCAGCTTTCCATACGCCATAGGCATCCATACAAATCACCCACCCACGAAACTGTCGCACTCTAACTTCCACCCCCCAGATGATATCCCCCCCAATGTTATCTCATACAAATGCCATACTGCCACACTTTAACCAATGTTCCTCTCTGGGGAGCTGCACTTTTGCCTCCAAGGACTCTGGCAGGACTCTCAAGTTTGATCGCAAACACAAGAGGAGATTATTAACATGAACTAAGAAAGTGGCTGGGTCGACTTTCAAAGTCGAAAAACGGAAAGTAATTCCATGATAGTGCTAAGAGTTTTTACACTTTTGTCGGTGCTTCTGAGCTTAATTAAATGCAAACATTCTTGGGAAAAGTAGTAGAGGTACTTTTAAGTAAGTGTGGAATTCGCTCGACTGGTTCTTGATTAGCAATATTCTTTAACTATAAAGTTTTAAACTTGTAAATCTCAGAAGATAGAGACACAGCACGTGCAAGGGAAAGTCGAGACGATAAGGAAACGAGAAAGAAAGCTTAGCAGACGCTTTATGAAAATGGCTTCAGTAAGAAAACGATTATTAGGTTTAGGTCCAAAGAAACTTGAATAAGGATATGTATACATAAAAAAAAACAAAGGTTTAACCTGGATTTTGACTAAGCATGCACAAATTTTTGGACTTTTTCGAATTTTGCATGAAAAACCATTAATTGGAAAAGTTGTATAGTGGGGTTGGTCAGGGTGAGGTCCCCTATAATCATTTACTATATAAGAGAATCTGGTCTCCAATATCTTTTCATGAATCTCATGCAAATCAGCGGACTTAAACTCACTTTGAATACTAAAGAAATTTCCAGTCTGATTCTTTCTGTTAATAAACCACATGTAACTATTATAAAAAGTTGCGGAGCGCAAAGTATCCAGCCATCGCTATCGGGCAAGGCGGGAAGCACCTCTTTACATTGTAGCAACCAAACGAACTCTAAAATAAAGGTGTCAATTTGTTAATAGTAGTTTGTCAGCCGATTCTTATGACTAAATGCTCGGAAAAACATCAAATATCCACTCACATCAAGTCTCTTTTGCATTTCACACAATCTCTAAATAGAATGTTCCGGTCAAACTCAATGGAAGAGCGGAAAATGCCAATCAACAAATTGAAGAACTTTTACTATTGAAAAAGCTTCTGATTTGGCTCAATTGACTGAATAGATTTTTATTTTCAATTGTGAACATTTTATTTTACATACCTTACCTCAATTATTTTTTTTTAAATCTGTAAGCCTTTTACAAAACAATAAACTTAATATTAAAAAATGAAAACGATTAAAATTTCAATCGAAATTGCAGAAAAATTAGCAAAAAATTTACTTCTCGTGAACTAAGTTCTATAAGGACTTAGCTTTGCACTGGAAAGTGTAATGTATTGGAAAACTTCAACTAAATCCTCTTAATTAAACTTTTGACCTCAATTGAAATAATTTTATTTGATATACCTATTCTACTCATTCTACCTATTATATGTAATGAGCTTTTAAAGCTCAAAAATTCCATTTCAGCATATTCGTATTGTTTACATATTTCACCTAACATTCAGCCCATTGCAATCATTTTGGCGTTCTAATGCACATGAATAGGTAATAGTGGGGGACGCATGATGAAAAGGCGTCTGGCGCAAATTGAGTCTCGGACGAAAATCTTATGGGCGGAAAGGAGGAAACTTTTCAAATTAAAGTCAGAACTTTTCATGTATGTTTATGAATAAAACACAGCCGGGTGATGCTCGCAGGTGGTGTGAGGCTCCCAGATATTTTCCCTGGAGAGGCAACAAATTCCATTCTTTGTGCATGAAGAGGGGCACACATTGGGGATGTCTACTGTAGGTGGGTGGAACTTGTGAAAATGTGTGTTTATTTGTCGAAAACACTTTATTTACACAATAAAGCGTGAATTTATGTTGCTTCCCCCCGTGTGTCTCGAAAAAAAACAAGGATGTTTACAACCCACCTCCATTTTTCCAATTCGCCACGCGGAAATGATTTTATTATGCGATGCAAATCACCCAAAATGCCGTGGGTGGCCCAAAAGCTCCTGCATGAGCTTTTTCCAGCCATGCATGTAGTGAAAAAGCTTCGGGATGATATATCAGTTGGTGGAAGGTGGAAATACAAACCAATTCGAGTGTTTTGGGCCTCACTCTTATACATATTCAATTGGAAGTCATAAACTTTTATGAATATTTTTATACTTTCAATATTGTTTAGGGATTGCTATATTCTCTCCACAAAACTGATGTCTCTCCGACATCGTTTTACTGTATGACAATTTCAAATCTCTTTCCTGGTAGAGCAGATCTCGCTGATTTTCAAAAATGTGAATGATACATTTAGTGATATTGTCTTCAAGCAGTAAATTGGTGTCAGGAAAAATCTAAAAAAATAGTTTTAAATTTAAATTAAAAATGTAATTACCTAAGGAACTGTCTATCATGTCTTCCTAATTCATAAAAGTTCTAAATCTACTTTTTAAGTTTTGAAGAACCGCAATCTCACCATTCCTTAATGCGCATTTAACATATTAAACGTATTAAACTGCTTTAATTTAAAACTCCGTTCTCCAATATTTTTTGCTTATTTATTTAACATTTCCCAAGTCGCCTCTCATCGTTATTATGGCTCGATTATCAAATTGCTCTTTGTCGCTCCCATTTCATTCCCCAGAGGAGACCATTATTAGTGCGGTGAACCAATTATTTCCCCGTCAAACCGAGTCTCATACGAGTTTTTTTCCACATCATCCACAAGAGCATAATTATTTTTTCCTCACCTCTTTTGCATCGATCGTAACCCAACACTTCGTCACTATTTTTGTCTGTAATTGTAAACTTTTCGTCTGTTCTGACGAATTCAAATGAGCACATCTCGCTTTTCCTTCGTCCCATTCTAGGAAAATGTGCTGGAGTATTAAACCGATGACGAGAAAAAAGGAGAGAAATTGAAATTGAATTGGAAATGCTCTATCTATCCTCTTAGTTTTCTCATCCGAAACGATTTTTCCATCCACAATATTCAGGCGAGGACCAAATTGAAGAGTGATTTTCCACCTGAGCAAATCTTATTTTTATCTCAATTCAACATTTATCAATTGACTCGATTTTTGTTTCAATTCTTACCACATTCAGGTGGGAAGTTATTTTTCTCTCTTTCTTTCTCGCCTTGCCACACTTTGAGGGTGAAAATTCTTTCGCGAAATGCAATTTTCATTATCTCTTGGTTTGTTTTTCCGTTTTCCACAGTTGATTTTAATGAAATTTGTATATAATCCATTTATTGGATGCTTTATGATGTGAGACCTTCAAGCATTACATATCGATTGAACACCAATATTCTCTAATGGCCACAATATGTGCAACTCATGTGACACCGATGCAACTGTAACCGAATTATTGGTGCCCCCTTGAGGTCTTTGGAAATGATATGAGTTTAGGTGAAGAAGTGACACACAATGGATTTACCATATCGTGAGCAAATATTGATTCAACTCTCACGAATGTATAATACACTGAGAGAAATTTGTGTTCAAAATAAAATTTTTCATTGCAGAAAATTTAAAATGGGGTAAAAATTCGGCTCTAGTGATCATGTCCTTTTTTATTTTAAGAATTTATTAGCACTCGAATTATAAGAAATTGTTTTAATAAAGAAACCTAACTCCTGGATATCCAGAGCTGAGAAATGGATTTTTCTTGAATATATATACATATATTCAAATTGCTCTGAAAGCTTTAAAGTAAATTTTATATATTAACGAGGCGCTTCGCGCCTCGCCCTGCGGGACTTCTTGTGGTGGCGAAGCGCTTCGCGCTCCGCGGGATACAAAATACTTGTAATTTCAAAGATTTGTATGTGATTTTTGAGAAATTACGTGAGAACAGACTCCCCTATAGTACAGAAATATTAGGGACCTCACCCTGACCAACTCTATCATACATCATGACCCGCTAGCACTCATTCTCAGTATTGAAAAGTTGAAAATATATGAAAAATTCGTTTATTTTTATGGGACTCATATTATAGAAAGGAAGGGGGCTATCCCCTATAGCATAAGGTTGTAGGGTAGCTTACCCTAACCAACCCCACCATACATTATGACCCGCTAGCGCTTCATTTTAGTAGTGGAAAAGTCGAAATTGTCCGAAAAATAGGGAAATTTGCATGAGAGCCTTACCCTAGGAAGCGCAGGGGATATAACCTATAATCCATGGTTATAATGGACCTCATCCTGACCAAACCTACTATACATTATGACTCCCTAGCCCTTCATCTTAGTGGTCCAAAAGTAATAAATGCTCAGAAAAGTGTTAAATTTGTATGACAGCCATATTATAAAAAGGGAGAGGTGTATCCCCTATAGCATAGGGTTATAGGGGACCCTACCCTGATCAACACCACTGTACATCGCAACCCGATAGGACCTTTGCTTAGTGGTGAAAAAGTTGAAAATGTCGAAAAAAGTGGTAAATTTGTATGGGATGTACCAAAGTGGGGTGGAGAGGGAAGATGTCCTATAGCCTAAAACCCGACTGGAGGTACCCTAAGTACCCATACCAAAAATCAGCCCGATCGGTCCAGCCGTTTTGGCCGTGATGAGGTAACACACACACACAGACATTTTGGAGATGGGTATTTTTGGACTGCTGAGGTCACTTCCGGTCGAGATATGATGGTTTGGGGGTGATCTGGCCAATTCACATATGCACACTCTACTTTATATATATATGGATTTGTAAATATAAGTTTGATTCCTAAAAATTTTATCGCTAAATCTTTTAAATTGCTGAGAAATGTAATCAAGGACGAATTGTTAAGAAAGAGTTCCTTGGAAAACTTCAATTGGCTAAAATCTAATACCATAAATATACGAAAACATACGATTTATGTATATATATTTCTTTCAGTGTAGTTTTGTGTTTCTTGTGAATGTGGAAATATCGATGCATGGAAACTCGGGTACACAACTCACTCTTGTACATACCTCTGCAAATTGAATTGTTTTCTGGCGATGCGAGTGCGGAGCTTCACGGGTGACGTGAATCATGCTTATCAAACGGCACTCGTGGTTCCATTTGTGGGGCTCAAATTGCCAAACACTCGGCACCACTGTGGCTTGCATCGTCGTTTGCATCCAAACAGCCAAAGCACGAAAGCTTCGGCACAGTGGACCGCATTTAAATTCCACCATCCATTGAGTTTCTGCGCGACAGACGGCCTGACAATGCTCCCAAAGAGTGGCTGCAGATTGACCGGGCGCTGCCACAATCTCCTGGTAATTCCTGATGAATGACATCCGTTATGGACTGTCTGTGAATTGCCCATATTTCACCCAGTTTCATGTATTTACTCCATATGCACATGCTAAAGCTCATCTGTAATTTTCTCTTCAAGAATCACCATAGAGAGTGTCTGAGCGACAATTAATTTTTGAAGGGCTTGTTTTTAAATATTTATTACCAACATAAATGGTGTTTATCGCTCTTTTCTCGCATAGGTATAATTTTCCCGTCTATAAAGGTGTTCTGAGAGCTTATATAAAAAGACACCGAACGCTCGTGAAAAGACAAGTGAGAGAGGCTTTCATTTATAAATTGCTTCAATAGAACTCTTTCATCAACTCTCTTCCACATAGAGTTTTTTTCCTTTCGGCATTCAGAAAATAGCAAGAATAAACGAAAACATAACAATAGGCAGCAATTGTTCTGCGAATATCTATTTTACTATAAATATTTGGTGAAGCCACGGAGATTATTTTTAGAAAAAAGTTATCGATTCTTTTAAAATTCTAAAAATAGTGGAAACTTAAAACACGATATGCTTTCTTTATTCCCTTTCTGAAAAGTATTTGTAAAGACTAGATGAGAAATGTTGTATTCAAAATCACAAAGATGGAGCACTCTTATATCGTCGAAAAGTACTCATTAATCTGACTCTTCACTTTGTGAGGAGATAATACTTGAAATTTATTCCACTAGTTGCAGCTCAAGAGCATCAAGTGGATAGAACATCTGCAGGAAATATTTTGCCAATTCAGGAAATATGACTTCTTCAAGAGCTTGTCTCAGTTTGTCTGCAAAGTTCAATTTCATTTAAACTGAAACTTAAAGTTCTCTTCCTAAAAAAAGTAGCTATTTAACTTTCTATGTCTATGAATATTTCCGTATACATAGCGTTAGTATATAGTGTTGGATGTTGATTTTGGCCTATTAAACTCTTCCCAAGGATCTTTTTAACCTCTTTCATGACAATTCGTTCATGATTACATTTCTCAGCAATTTAAAAGATTCAAAGATAAATTTGAAGGGAAATAAATGGCCTGACAATCTTCGATCTCTCTGAGAAAATGCCACAAAATGTAAGATGATTCCCTACGTGTAAATTACCGACATTGCTTGTCACATTGTTAAAGGAATAAGTCGCTCTGCCTCACGTAAGGGAGAAAGTGAGGTATCAGTGATGGAAAACCCGCCAAATTAGATTTATGGCCAACAATTCTCGCAAAGTATCTTCATCTGGTGAGAGCTTTAGCTGCTCGGCCGTGTGCACGGCATTGTTGGAATTAATTTAATGATGTTAAGCAATTTATTGCATTACAAAGTGGAGATCTAGTTTAAAAATGATTGAATACAAGGGGGTTGTCTGTGGTGGGGGACATAGATTAAAATGATTATGAGTACAAGCAGAAGAAGTTTGGGAATTCTGCCTCATGGTGAGATTTATGCAGAAACTTTGTAATTAGGAGATGAGCCAAGAATTGTAAACTTCCTCCTTTGTGTCGAGCAGGATACGATGGCCACTTTTCCTCACTTACATCTCCTCTTGTCCCATCCGACTCTCGAGAGACTTCCTATAACGCCCCCGGAGAAGCGAGGGTGAAAAAGGACTTTGGGAAAGTGGAATAAAAACAAACAACTTGACTGTGGACAATTTCTCGGTTGTGAAGATTTCAAGTTTTGCACACAGATTCATCCTCTAATATCATATTTATTAAAATAGCCGCTAACGAAATAAACAAAATTCCGGTTATTGAAATTGGATTCTGTTTGACTATCTCGTCCTTTTCGATTTTAATAACTTTCCATAGTAATTAAAATTATTGAAATTTTTATTTACATTTTACCCACCAATATCTCTCTTAATTTAACTGGGATGTTTACTTTTGATAGCGAAAAAGACGAGAGTTGTTAGTAATATCACGCTGGGTGAGCATTATGTTATTAAATAAATTTTTTATCAT
This sequence comes from Phlebotomus perniciosus, assembly GCA_918844115.2. Lineage (NCBI taxonomy): Eukaryota > Metazoa > Arthropoda > Insecta > Diptera > Psychodidae > Phlebotomus > Phlebotomus perniciosus. The sequence goes on from CAKKOB020001806.1 coordinate 13,936, forward strand.
ATTGCGAAAGTATGATGAGTTTGTTTTATCATAAACATTCAAAATTACCTTACAAAATTTATGAAAATATCCAAAGGAAATATTTTATTAGTTATCTATATGAGCATGATTAAAAACTTAAAAAACATAATTTTCTGAAATTATTTTCCATATTGAATATCATGAATTATAGCATAATTAGTCTCTTTTGAGTAACGACTTTTGAGAGCTGTGATTCTTAGTAAACTCAAAATTTGGACGACTTTTAAACTTAAAAAATAACAGTGCGCGAATGGTAGTCGGACATACATATATAATGGTTTAAATGTTCAGGAGGGTTTTAGCATCTCTCTCCATTTCTTTGGCTATAGGGGGAAGTGCGCTAGTTTGGTACAGCTTCTAGTTTGGTACAACTCAATTTTTCATGCATTTTTCTTGAACCGCGGCTTACTAGTTTTTTTTCAGACAATATAGAGCTTAAGGCCTACTATCATGATATAATAGAGTTGACCAGTTCCGTTCAAGAAAAATACATGAAAAATTGAGTTGTACCAAACTAGAAGCTGTACCAAACTGGTGCGTCTCCCCCTAAAATTGTGATGTACCAAACTTGAACGTGTACCAAACTAACGCATTTCCCCCTGAGCCGATGTAGTCGGCCGAAAAAATAAATTTTCAAAAGCAATTAATGAAATTTTTCACTTCTATAGAGACGTCCCAGTAACTGCTTTCAAAAATTATAGACCGTTTTCAGAGCAATTTTATTTTTAAACTGATTTATTTATGCTTTAAATTTGGAAGAATGACTATGAACTAAAATAATTATTTGTTGGGAATAAAAAGAACATATTTTTCGAATGTTTTGGCAATCTTTATAACAAAATTCATAATCCTAACACGATCTTTATTTTCCCCGATTTCCGTATTCGGATAACACATTTGCCATAAGTACAATTTGTGTCAGCAAACTTTAGAAGTTCAGACACGTTATTTGGTGTCTAAACTCACTGTAAAGCGTTTACGTCTGCTCTATTTTCTCAAATTTCGGCTATCGTGACTTTAATTAGATCTCATTTCAGACACTCAGAATAACTTTGTGGTCACTCGCCCATCCCCAAGGATTTCATGGGTATTTATTGAGCATGGTTTCCAGCAAATGGCTCGAATGGCATAAATGGCTCAAGATACAGTACATTCATGGAGTTTTCAATGGGTATGAGAAATGATTGGGGGAAATTGTGAACAAGTCCTAAAGTGGATGGGTGTGAAGTTTCAGGAAGAAAATTGATGCGGCAATTGGTATGAGGTGCTCAACACGAAATTATTTAACAGCCATTAACGATAAACGACGTTTTATATTACCTTTTAATAATAATCGGACAAAGCAGAGGGTTCATTAATTAGTCACCTTCCAAGCATGGCGCACGACTAATTTTCCCAACGATCGTAACCAATTTCAGGAAGAGTGCGTTTCACCAACTTCTTCACTTGAGAATTTTATGGTAGAATCTTACATCCTCATGGGACTCATTGCATGTGTATAGGACTGCTCTGTTGGTGTATCTATTATGTATTTTGTCACCACTTGGAAAAAAAAACTTTTATTGACGCCTTGGGTCCATTTTCGCCCAAGAACTCCACGTGTATGTGGCTTCCTTTACTTTACACCTTTGGGAGAAAAGTGGAGTCACCTCAATTGGAGGTATTAATTTGAATGATGGCCAATTGTCATGCAATGAATTCTACAAGCATATAGGGGTACAGTTTTAGGTAAGGGGCGATACAATATCAAAACTCTTGTTCAATTTCAAATTTCTACAACAAATTTGCTCAAATTTCTACAAATTTCTACAATTTTATAAGTAAAATGTCATGATTAATTTGTAGTTTTAACAACGACGTTTTCTCTTGCGTTTTCTCTTGGCAGGAAATGGATCGACGTCGTGGACCACACGTTTTCATCATATCCATATCGATGATCTATTGGCTCAAGTCATCGGATGCGTGGAAATTAGACACGAGAGACATGCAGCTTTACACAAGTCAGGACATCCTATACTCGTGCCCTCTGAACCCCATGTGTCAGTGCGCAAGTCTCCCCAACGAGACCTCTTTATTTCAAATTAATTGCAATGAGGTTTCACTCTATAAATTTCCTGGTAAGTTAATTACCTAGTTAGTTTTGGTTATATATGGCACATGAGGTGAGGGAAGGAAAATTTGCTCGCATTTGCTTCTCCCCTTCTACAATCACCCAACAGCCCCATTTGAGCATTTCTCACTTGCTAGTGCATTAGTGGGGCTACAATGGCGATCCCGCATCCACAAAGACAGACAAATGTCGGTTGTGGGTAAAATGTTTGAATAGGCCCAAAAGGTACAGAGCCATCGCGCTAATCATGACGCCACGCTGAGGATTCGAGAGGCGAAGCCCTTCCATAGCTGGCAAGCACTTTATACCCTGACTACACGTAATTGCCAATATTGGGGCCAGATTGAGATTTATTTACAATCCCTCTCCTGCCATACACTCCCCAACTCTTGTTGTCTACACCCCGAACACCGCGCCATATATTTAGAGAGCGCTTTTCGGGGAGAACCTTCTGTAGTCCTATAAATCCTTAAAACCAATCAATAGGGCACAAAAGCCTCTCCATTTCGTTTCGCGTGCTTTGCGATATTTAACATTTTATTCTTTGATAATCGCCCCAAATCACATAATCTTTTTAAATTTAGAATTGCTGGGCTAAAAGGGAAATACTTTACACATGGGATTTATATTTTCATCACATGACAAATGCCATTTAGCAGAAGAGCTTTGTGTGCGGATGAAAGAGTGAGTGTATTTTTAACCCAAATTAGACATATAATAAGAAAAAAATCTCCTGAGTTTGTTACCAATGTATTATAGTTTTAAAGCAGTAGATCTAAAGCACCTACTACATTTTTTTCTAAGCCAGCCACAAGAGCTTTGAATGTGTCCAATTACAAAACACTTCTTGCAAGGAAGAGATATTAAGGTAAAAAAGGCATACACAACTTTGCTCCTCAATAAATTTTGAACTTTAAAAGCTCTGAAAAGCTTTCATTCTATCCTAACTAATTCATTTGACGAAAATATCTTTTTATTTACTTTATTTTTGAATACTAAATTTTCTCATAAAGCTCTGTGAAAGCTTTTTAAAATCAAGCTCAATCTTAATAGACTCTTAGAATATTTTAAAAGCTTGGTTCAATTTTCATGAATCCCATTACCAAATTGCTAGAAGATGGGAAACTTGATCCAACCGATCCAACGAATCCAAAATCTCTCAAATCTTTCCATAATATTTTTAAACTTTTTATTGCCCCGACACAAAAATGGCAATACTGGAATCCAAATGTTTATCCGTTTATCCGTCTGTTATTGATCCGGAGGCCAAACGGTTGCAGATAGAGACTTCGGGTCTTCGGGGGACCCCCCTAAAGTCAACCCTGGGATCAGGATCAGGCCCTTCATTTTTCTAAAAAGCCCCCCTATCCCCTATTAAAACATGTTTTTTGGTATATCTCGAAAACGGCTTTAACGATTTTTTTCATTTTCACATATGTTTTGTATATTCACTAGACGCACTTTTCGTCCATACATGTCAATGACCTCCATACATTCTGTCTAACGGCTTTTCAAGGTCAAAGATTTGAAATTCTCTTTTCAAGGGTCTTACTCGCCCCAAACCCATCATATGGGTATTTATTGAAAATGTCTTTGAATTTCCTACAATATTAAACTTAAAGTTAAAATATAAAATTAAAATTGAAATATTAAAGTTTAAACTTAATCCGGGGTTGAACCAGTTTTAATCCGGAAGTTGTTCTCGAGTCTTAACCCCATATGGGTACACATTGGAAAGGTCTTTGAATTTTCTACGATCCTAAACCGGTTACAACCGGTTTAACCTTAAACCGGGTTTAAGCTAGTTTTAAACC
>CAKKOB020001807.1:0-17880 GCA_918844115.2 Phlebotomus perniciosus
TGATGTGAAAGACATTTCTGGAGCTTTTAGTTTCATTTCTTGTGCATTTATCAAATAAAAGTCTAACACAAGAGGGAGGTATAAAGTCAGAGAGGCGTACACCACTTACAGATCTTTCAGGAAATATCTTCAGGAGGCCAATACAAATTTTAAAGGCTTTAAATTCGGTCGTTAAGTGTGTTCGTCGTTGCTATTCGTTCGTTAAGTTTGTTCGTCGTTGCTTCGATTATTCGGTCGTTAAGTGTGTTCGTCCTTTAAAGTGCAAGGTGTTCAAACTAATGGAGGAAATGGTCTTTAATTCCACTTCATCCTCAAATAAAACACCTAATCTACTTCTCTACGATCCGTAGCAAGTTTTAGTGAAGGTCAAACCCATTCGGCAAATCATCCCACTGACTCCCTCCTCTCTAAACGCAACGTGTCGGGGCACTCCGCCAAGTCTAAACTTGTTTTCTTTGGAATGTGAACTCTTCAGTTTGATGATGTCGTTCTCATTTTGGTAGAAACACAAGTTTGGGAAGAGAGATAAATGAAAATGTAATGCATTAGCCCCTAATAGTTTTACTTTTCCCATAAGTAAATGTGTGGGAAGTTTTCTTATAAAATTATCACTATAATTTATGGTGCAATTACATCAAATTGATATAAAGTGTATATAATAATGGTTCTTCTCTTGTGTATCTTTCTTCCCAATTGAGTGAATTATTTTATATGGGAATTTCGTTCCGAATGATGCTGAGTGAAAAAGAATGATTTGCTCTTTGAAAAATGCCATGAAATCTTTTAATTACATCTGGAAGATGCGCGCCTTATTCTTAGAGAATTTTCTCAGCCTGTCTCCCGCAACTTGTGGTTGCAATATTGTGCAATTTTTGCAATATAAACACACAAATGCGAAGGCGGAAAGCGAAGTTGCGAGGATTAAGTGCGGAAAAGTTTAAAAGTTTTTAACACAAAACTTATTTATTATCGCGATGATGACGGCAAAGTTGCTGTGATAAAATTGCTTAAACTTATGTTAGTTGTACAACATTTACTTTGGAAAATACATTGCGCGTTGGTGGTAAGATTTTGTATTTGAAATTACTTTTTAGACACTGTGGTGGAGTTGCTGTTGCTCAAGATAGACTTTATGGAAATGAAAATATTTTTTGTGTGTGCGTTTAAGTTTTTAATAAAACTTTTCTACCCGCGCATCAACCATAAAAGGCCCACAATAAGGAAAAGAATTTCCAGCAATTCTTTTTGTCGTAGTGAATAGTATTTGAGAAGTTTATTAATGAAGCTGGTACAGCAAGAGGAATTTAAAGTAAGTATAGTTCTAAAACACTACTAAGTAATTTGTGTCGTTTTTGAGAAATGAATATAATAATCAAAATTTCTTGATGTTAGATGAGAAACCTGATGAAATAATTACATTCCATAAGTTTACCTCAGGAAAATTTGCTGGAGAATTTTCATTAAAGTTTCTGTGTGCCACGAAGAAGTTAAATGATTTAGCACAGAATTGAAAATTCCATTATGCAATTTAGCATAATGGTATGTTTAAATGTGAGGCCTTATGAGATGCATGCAATCTAGAGGCCCCGTAGTAGGTCTCTCCTTTAGATGTTTCAGACACCAACCCTTAACAGAGTATATTGTACAAAGTATTACACAGTGGGTGAGCTTCAGCGAACTTGTACATAATAAGGAATCTCATTTCTTGCGAAAAAGGGGTATCTTAACATGTGAATTTTAGTTTGCACTAAAATAAATTACCGTGAATTTAGGGCACGTTTTTAGGTGAACAGTGGCTTGTCTTCTAACCACACCCTGAACCACACAATACAGTGCGAAATACATAGAAAACCCGCATTGTGGTTGGCAAAAACCCACCCTGACGTACTTCGTGGGTGGCCTTTATGCTATAAAGAGCAAAATTCCCTTCACGATGAAATATTCCGGCGTTGCAAAAGTGATTTTGCAAGGTTCAAATTCTGTCAAAGTCCCCAAAATTAATGTGACTTACGCCACCATGAGTTTCCGTTAAAAGAGTTATATATATTTGAACTATGGTATTTTCCAATTATTGATCTAATTTAATGTGATATTTTGTAATTTATCTGCTTTGAATTGTTTCTCAATGGTTTGGTATTTACGACGTCCTCGTTGTCCTTCACCAGAAGGTCTGTTCATTATTCCTTTCACATTTTTTCACCGTGTCACACCAAAAGTCAGGACTTGAAATATTCCACCACGTAAAAAGAATTAAGTGAAAAGTTGAGAAAATATTATAAAGTCTGATGGTGTGATTTATGGGAAATTTTGTGCTGTGAATTCTTTTTAAACAACCACAATGTTGGTAGCTGTTAATCAATATATACATATAAATTGTATATAGTTCATCGATTTGGTAGATTAAACGTGGAATGAAAAATGTAATGAGGAGAATATATATATTTTGTCTTTATACTCACAATCTACATTGCTTCTCATTCTATAGAATTTAGCGAATTTAGTTATGCAAACAGGGAGAAAACAGCGGGGAGAAAAATCTTCCCATTTTGTCATTGTCACATTTTCTTAGTAGACGATACACAAAACTAGAGTAGTTAAAGAAACTAGTGCAATAATAAAAGCGATTATTAGAATCAAAAGATCTTTGAATGAGAATTCTCAATTTACTCCCATATTCATATTGGTTTTTAATCCCATTTTCTCTTGAGAATGGCTTATTTTCCCTAATCCTTTCCTTTTTCTATGGATTTCCTGGTAGTCTGGTGTTTGGTTTTTAAAAAGGATTACACTGCAGTTTATTTTCATTCACTTTATTTTCAATTCAGAAAGTTTTCAATCTAAAAGAAAGGATTACAAGAGGAATTTCACATGATAAACCATTTGGAAGCTAAATGAAAATTCAAGAGAGTTAGGAAGAAAAATGTCTAAAGTAGTTTTTCGTCAGACTTGATTGATTACATGAAATATTCCATTTACGGGGAGAACGTCAGCAAAAGATACATTTTAGCACAAAATCACACGGAAGAACAGCAGAAAGCAATAAAAAATCTCAAGCACGTGAATTGAAATTAAATTTGGCCGATTTATTGAATCTTTGACAGAGTCAGAGCGTGATAAAAAGGATATCCTTTATGTGGGAAAATTGCTAATTTTCCCTGGGTTCATCTTGATGCAAAATTGTATGTGATATATTTTGTTGGGAGGTGTCAGATGCACTTACATACTTGAGGGTGAAGTTTATCAAACTTTAATACATCAACACTGTCAGTGTAGAGAACATTTTGAAAAGTGGTGAAAGTTCCAACTGAAGCTCTTCTTCGGATTACGAGAGGGCTTTCAACTTTTTCAGTGTAGCAAAAAAGGGTTATCCTCATAAACTATGTGCTTTTGTGTTAGGAAATTATACATAATGCATCTCGTGCAGGTTTTCTCCATTGTTTCTCAGGACATTTTATGACTATTTTCTGCAACTAATGTTGAATTGGGCAGTTTAAAAACATTGAGAAAGTTCTTCACATAACTTTAATGCAGCGATGATGGAAATTTAGATTTCCCACCTATATTGAAAATTGTGATAAGAAATTAATGTTACATGGCTTGGTTGAATATCCTCAAAGGAGAATTAATGAAATTTCACTTTTCTCAGCGATTCTCATTAATCAAGTTAATGTCTACAGCACACACAGTGAAATCCCTCCTTAAGTGAACTTGTCAGCTCACAATTCCACCCTTCAACACCATCCATTTGCGTTCATTATCCACGTGTTTCTTCTTAATTTCATTCGGAAGTAACATCTTGACATGAAAATATTTATATGCGAAGCTGAATTAATCAAGCACCTTCATATGAAACACTTTTCTTGATGAGGAGGAAGAGGTAAAAATTAATTTAGCAATGTGTTGTCAAGGTTGAGATATTTTCATCATATTTATTGACTTGTCGTTAATCTGTTTGGCACTTAAAATAATTGTCAGGAAAATTTTTGGTAATTGCTTCTCAAAATTTCATAAAAAAAGCAAAATATTAACAAGATTTAAAATAATTTGAGTTTAGAAAAAAATTATTTAGATTGAATCTCTGATTGTTTTCCAGAAACTGGACTTTAAAACTTGGAAAATTAAAGCAGTTTTGTCCAATAAATATATTTTATATTGAAAGCTCTGATACATATAGAGCACCTGATTTGCTTTTGGCATATAATATATTATGTAAAGATATGCGATTTCGGAATCCTATATATCACAAAACGATATAGGAAATGTGGTTCAATTAATTTAAAATATTTATTGAAGTTATTTGAGCAATGTTTAACATAATATAATTTGAATAAATTGCAATATAAATTAGAAATTAATTTAATTTCGAAATGTGTTTTATCTCGATACCAACATTGAAAAATTTTACCTATAACAAAATGAAATAATACACATTTTAAATTAAGAAATCCAATTATAGAAATTTTTATACCTACATAGATTAGTACAGATCTTCATCAACTGACCACAGATATCAGGGATATGAGGATAAATTGTATGTTTGAAAGCACAACTTCCTTAATCGCATGTGTTAAGTCTGTGTCAGAAAAATAATGGCACTGTAATGCAAAAGTTAATAGAATTCTCTCTCGATGGGGGTGAGCAATAAAAATTAATTGAAGTAATTAATTTTTATTACGCTGTAAATTTGAAATAATGCTGTTGCACCTGCTAATGTCTTCAATTGAGTATCTTTCATCTCCCACTTTTTTAATGTTACTCCGACCAGTCTAAGAGAGTTGTAAGCGGATGGAATCTCTGGGAATCTTCACCATTTGAGGTAATTAAAAAGTTTTCCCATTGAATTCAACCCATCCACCAGTACAATGTGTTCAAAGCTGGCTCGTGGGCTTTATAAGTTGATCCAATTTCAACCTTCACAGCGAATATTTACAGATAAACACGAAACGATTAAAGTTTACATTAAGGGCTCAACTTTGTCATAATCAGAAACAATTACCTGCATTGAAATTAACTGGGAGGTGTACACCTTTGCTTGTTTGATGACTTTGAGGTATAAGAACCAGGAAAGTAGGTTCATTTGATTCTCAAATAAATGTTGATGACTCCCCATACAACATGAATCTCAATCTTATTTGAGTTGAAAGTTTAATGAGACTTTTTAGGTGGAAGTATGCCCCATTCATTGGTAACAATGGACACCAAATAGCGCCCCCTCGCGTTTTTTTCCACCACTGAGGAGTGAGATGAAAATTAAATTAATTATTCACAGTCAATTTTCCTCTTGGCATCTCATCAAAATCAATTCATTTTTATGCAAATGAGATTCCTCTCCTTCCTTCCAAAATAGAAGCCGTGGCTAGTCATCGTGATTTTTTACTTGTGTCATGCAAACATTGAAGAGATTTAAAGGACCATTGCTGGAAATGGTAATTACAAGTCAAATGAAAATTATGAAAATGCTTCTCATGCCAAATTTGCGGGGTTAACTTTACCAGAAAATGGAAATCGCTAATAATAACCTTTAGTGGAAATAACATATATTGACATTTCACACTTTCCGTAATCAAATTCTGAATTATGGGCTTCGTTAATACGTTCGGGCGTGAGTAGTAACATTTCATATTACACTTTCAATTACTATAAATGGGATACCCCAACATTGGTGTTCCTTTCTCTGTCAAAATGAAGCAAGAGACGAGATAGATTATGGGGGGAAAGCTAAAGGTACATATAGAGTGGGTTGAAAATGATGGAGCGGATGCGATAGAAGGGGGAGCCAATTTAATTAACACGTGAAATGCGTCAGATCTGCTGAATTCACTCACATCATACATACACTGCGAGTTATTGTGGAATTGTTTCTGGGGAACCACCATGATTTATTAATTCCTTCCTGCTCTATGAGATAACAACTTGCAAATCCTGACAAGATTTCACATACTCTCTGTATGGAAAGTCTGAATTTTAGAGTCATTTGCAACGGATATCAACATGATGGCCTATATATTGTATTACATTTACAGCACTTTGATAAATTTTAATCATTTTAATTTAAAATATGACATTTGCAAGGAAAGCTCTAGAAATGAGTAAAAGGAAACTTTAAAATTATTTCACAATCAATTTCTCGTTATAAAGTGTTGGCGCAATTGCTTATTCGATGTGAAATTGACACATTAAACAGAGTTTTGCATTTTTGTGTGAAAAACAGCAATAAAAGTGAATGGGGAAATGTTCACTTGAAAAGTGTCATAATTTGCAGAACGTTGTAGACATGAGGCAGAAATTTAATTAAAAATTGCATCTGACATCCATAAATTCTGCATGATATGTATACTTTTTGTTATACTGGACAACACAGGCTCGTGTGGGTGGAAAGAGAATCAAAACAACTTATCCCATTTATTACACTTGCACACCCATGGACAATCTATCTCTACGCAGATGAATTTGATGAATTGTCGCAATAAATATTTCACAGTTCTTTCCAAATGTCATTTGTACAAATATTCCCTTCTGGAATGTTTGAAAAAAAAAACTAATATAAAAAACGAATAGTGACTTTACCAACAAATAATTGCCTGGAGTTCAGGAATATTTGTAGCATATTATATATATATGATTTGAATATATATACTAGGCATTATTTTGTCTTTTAAAGAGCTTTATATATTTATATATTTTGATTTTATAATATTTTCATGTGATTGAAATGGCATGACAAGAAATACCTATAGGTATATTTTGTACACATGAAAGCATGAAATAGTAAAGAATACAAGAAAAGGATTTGTTACAGAAAAAGAATTTCATGGGGGATTTTCCACATATAAGTATGGGAAATGGTAGGGAAAACATGACAATTTTCTTGAATTACACAACACAAGAGAGACAGCATTTCAAGCTAAAAAATCCTTCCCTCTTCTATCAATTACATCTCATGGCAGATGTATCTTTCTTGCCATTTCTAAGGGCGGATTGTGTGGATGATGGAAACGGCACGAAAGACTGTTGATGATATATTATCAATTTTCTGGTAAATACAAGACAGATAAAAAGTGGAAGTCTATTGAAAAGTGAAGCAGAAAAAGAAATAACGTCTCCTATCAAGTGGCTAAAAGTGATTTCGGTTGATGTAAAAAAGAAAGTAGTGCATCATCTTTTTTACCATCTCAAATTGAATTTGAGCCAATGAGGAGGACAGTTTAAGGAAATCGAGTCAATTTATGCCGATTGATGAAACCTTGTTATTTATTTTTTCTTCGTTTCCTCTATTCATTTGTGAGTGTCAAATTCGTAGCCTTTTCATCTCCTCGACAATCTTGCAATTTTCTATATATCCAAAGTTATGTATTTCAATTTTCTTCTTATATCGTAACGGAATTGTATCATCCATATTGGCGGATGGAGGAGAAATCCTTCCAATATTGTTTCGATTCATCGAGAAATGATTAAATTTTTCTCTCTACCACATTTCACAACAATATGTTTGTCTTTGATTTTGTGTCAAGGACTTTTCAATGAGTATAAATTGATTTCCAATTTATATATTTTTTTGTTGTGTGTCTGATGAGATTTAGTTATTACAAAGTATGATTTAAAATGACATTTAATTTTTTTCTTCGCCTTTCTCTGACGTCTCAAAACTCTTTCATATATACATTGTATATACATTCCTATGAGACATAAATTAAACTGAAACTTGATTAAAAGTTAAATGTCCAAGTTTAGAGAATGTCTCCAAGATGGAATTTGACAAAAATCTCTGGGAAATTTCCCGTTGAGAATTATAAATGAGTTCACGTTACAAGTGAAAAGGTGTTTAAGAAGGATGCCTCATAAATAAGGTTTCCTCGCTCATGGTCGTAATAGCAATGAATCATAGGTATAGAAAATATTTGGCATTTCTTGTCATAAAAGCTCTTATTCTTCGGAGAACTTTCTTCAAGTATATATAACTCTTGAGTTGAAGAGCAATTTACTGATGTGATGATATTTTCCGCAAAAATAGAGGAAAAGGGAAATTGAGAGAAAAATTTTCATATTAATTCAAATTTCCTCTAAGTATTATTGTCGTGCGCTCATCCGGAAGTGGTACACTTTATTTAAATAGAGGCAAAATATTTTCTCATTGTGCCACACTATAAGATAAGGTCATTTGTGTCGTCGAGTGCAAAATGTTTTATTAAAGAGAGAATAAAAAAAAAGAAATGTGGTAATAATTATGAAAAGTGGGTTGAGGCATTAAAAAATCAGCATAGTCATGGAGCAGAAGGAGCAAAATGTGGATGGTGTCTCCCACTGTACCAGCACTGAATAGTTGAGCATCATGGGGATCATTAAGATAATTTCTTTCATTCCATTCAGCATTTTAACAGCACTTTTCACGGGCTTTTTCTGGATAATTTTTGCTTCTGCGTTAGATAATAGTTTTCAAACGTGTGTGAGATCTTACATGTCAAAAGTCAGGTGTAAGCATTTTAAATGATTTAGTAATCACATTTTAAAACGAGGTCTTTTATTTTCCCGTAATTTATGCATAGATCCCCAAAATTCGCAAAAAATACCCTTGCAAGAACTCGTAATTGAACTCTCATGTTCGAAGAGCTTCATTTTCCACTCTTAAATGTCTTAGCAATTAAAAACACATTTCTCTTGTTTTTCTGCTGCGCACATAAGAGCATTTTACTGGAACAAGATGACCAGAAATTAGTGGAGATTTGCTATTTTCATTTTGGTCTTTTTTCTCCTTCTTCTCTTGCTTTTTCCACCAGACATTTCCTGTATATATTGCGGCAGAAAAAGTATCTCGTGTATTTCTTTTATTTTTCATTCTCATCTTCAAGCACATAGTGGGAGCTTTTTAAAAGCAAGTTCATTATTCGTGGACAGCAAAGCAAAATGGAATGTGGACATTTCCGGCGTGACTTGCATAATAATAGTGGCGTCGTGATAAAAGTGCACACAAAGGAATGTCCGGGAAAGCCAGTCATCGCTTTATTAACTGACTCGCATCTTTACCAACTTCTATTTGGCTTTCCTCAAGCCATACAAGGATACACTAATTAAACAGAAAAGCTTTCTTACTCACAGAGAGAGAAAATCTTTTCATAATACTGAGTGGTTTTCTTGGGTAAAATAAATTTCACAATTACTCCTATACAATGATTAATTTATAATTTTCATCACTTTTGCGCTGAGGAAGAGTCTTACCAGTTAAGAATATTTCTCTGGTAAAGTTCAGCTTGCGCTGCGAAAGCTATAGGTACTTACAGAATTTTCAATATTGCATTGTTGTGTTTCTTGCAGTTGAATGCTCATTAATCACATTTTTCAGTGGAAAACTTTTTAATTAGCTCATATTCAGTTTCTTCTGATGACTTTATTTGAGGAATTTTCCCGAACAACAAGTTATAATAGTAATAGTCTAAATATTTGATAATGTTGCTGATTTTTATGAGATTCAAATATTCCTCTAGAATAAAGGTTTATAGGGGACCCTACCCTGACAACTCCCACCATACATCGCTACCATATTGGACTTTATCTTTGGTTTCAAGATGATTAGGGCAATTCACATGCACATTCGACTTTATATATGACTTTTAGGCAGAATATATTGTTATAGTCATACAAAATTGTGCACAAAAGGTGATTTATATGACATTTGTGATAATTTGCAATTCACAATTATCTCACATATTACTGCGTAATTGCAAAATCACAAGACCTAGTATGCAATAGACTTTGATTGCCAATTATATGTAAATTGATGGAGCGAAACATTTATTGGTATTTTGTCTGACGATTGTGAGTGATTGCGTTATTGAAACGAACAAAAGATAAAACATATCCATTGGAATGAATTCATAAGTTCTCATTATGGAATATCCATTAACCAATTTTCAAACATTTGCCATCAAACAGTAACCGGATGGGGGGATAAAGAGATGAAAGATGAATGGAAATGATTTGTACACGAATTCCGACTAACATACACATCCTGAGGACAATAAAAGTTGTCAAGTGGAAAGTGATGTGATGTAATTTATATTATATGTATTTATATATCTCATCATTTCCTCATGGTGAAGGTTGTTGTGGGTGAGTGTGCATGAGGAAGAGGAATCCAACCGACACAACATATATACTCTTTGAGATTGACTTCTTGGCAATATATTGAAGACATAAGCCATTGCTGTATTGACCCAATAAATCCCCCAAACACAGTTGAGCGTTTTAATCAGATTATGTGGAATATAAGATGGCAAGATTCACATGGAGATGGTTTTAGTCCCAGAAGGAAAAGAAGGAAAAATGCTTCTGCCCTCAAACATGTAGATTGAGTAAGAAAACGTGCTCATGGCCTTTATGGTATTTTGGCCTTTTGTGTGTTTCCTTTTCGAGAGAAACTTTCACTGAATTAGAAACATATTCCAGATCATATAACGGAAAATGAAGGAGAGTGAAAGACCTTCCAAAAATTGATTTTTGCCCTCGAGCTTATTGAAAAAAATGTCATGAATTCCGAAAGGACTTTATACCAGCAGTAATTGATTCTTTATCTTATTCTTTACTGAAATGTGATTCTTCCTTCTCGGAATGTGGTCCAATAGACACAAGGAAGACATTGGATTTTTATCAGATGATGGGTATACTATTTAACGAGGCATCACATTAGAAATAATGATAGAAATGTTTTTCTTTTCTTCTAAAGAATGATCTTGAGTGGGGCATTTAAATATGTCGGCACGTTTGGGGATTTCTTTGTTGTTCTGTTAGTACGTATATTATTTTGGGATTAGCGAGGCATCTTAAAGCAGAAATCTAGGTAATGCTAAGGGTCAGCTTTATACTATTAACTTCATAACTTTTTTTTAAAAGCTCAAAGGGATAAACGTGAAGGGGTATGTGTCGATCATTTACATGATCAGCATAATACATTGGCATAATAGAATTTGCAACCTATTGATTGGGTAAATGTAATTACGGTTTATGGAATTAATCGAATAAATCACTCTGTGATGGTAATTTTAGTATAGAGACTCGCTTTTTATCTACAATGAAAAATGTTTAAAAATATTTTATAAAATTAATAAATAATTTTTTTTAGGTCATCCGCTATTCACTCTACTTATTGGTGTGTATTCGTCCAGTTTTCAGTATATTTATTCCGTCCTTTAATTTTACAACATCTGTATGCATTATGTAATAATTCACCAGGTATTGAAATTCCTGAAAAACTTGCATGTAGAATCGATCACTCTAAAATCATTCAGTGATATGTACATATTTGTATACAATTGATCCAATTTCTATGGGTGTGACGATTGTTCATTCGCCTGACCCCATTTTCCGATGGGAAAATTCCCCATGTGTGCGAAATTCCAAAGTGGAATGTGTATTGGAGGCATTATTCAAATTTGTCGAAATTTTTTCCTCCCATTTGTATGCAATATTACAAAAAAGAAAAATATAACGCTGAGATTGCGAGGATGGGGTGTGGGTGGAAATAATATTTTGGAGTATAAGAGATATTATATATGAAAAGCGGCTTTTGTTCGAAGTAGATGCCACTTTGTCAGTCGAGTGCCTCGTGATGCAAGTTTCCCATTAGAGCTTTCCCATCCACTTTGGCTTTTTCAAGAGTTTCTCCACACGACACGTCTCCAAATGTGTATCCTCTCTACTCAACGAAGAGATTTTCCTATACAATAACTAACATATACCTAGTGTGTGTTTTTAGTGAAAATGTATATATGGAGGTGTCATATACATAATGGATGTGCATACTTTAGTTTGCGGTATTGCACGTGACGAAAATATCGCAAAACCTGTATTTTCTCACTCTTGGATTAAAACGTACAAGATTTCCCAAAAGCATATGGCACTTTTCATCACGGGAGTAGCAAATTGCAAGAAAAATAATCACTGCACAGAATGTTTCATCAAAATTTGGGGTAGCTGATGGTGTTTTCTTCACATTTGTTTCTACAAAGCTCTCTAGACTTTCTATTTATTATATATGTGAAAAGATATACATTTGTGAAAATCCTTAGACTTTTCACATTTCATATATATGAAGCTCAAGAAAAATCACTTGCTATTTGAAGAGACAACAAAATATTTTATAAAGCTTCTTCAAAAATATCCTTTTGACATGATTAATCTTTTTCCAGTAAAAAAAAAATGTTTATTTGGAAATTGAACTGATTTTTGTTAGACTGTATGGAGACATATCGTGTCATTGATTGAAAATTTTTCCAATTTTCTCTATTTCGAACCATCAAATTGACCTCAAATGACAGGATATAACATATAGAATGAATAAAAATGCCATTCTGCCTCTGATGTGCCACTGTCGAGCACTTGTGTGCAATGTCAATAAAAATGTGCTCGATAAAAAATACAATTAATTATATTGTTGTGTGCAATAGATATAAAATTTTTCAATATAGGCTTATCGCGGATTTGGCGTGCGATAATGGTATTTACTAGATGGAAATCAACTGCGAATATGTGAAATATAAATTGATATGTTATCGAGGATGAAAGCAGGTGTCATGATTGATGGTAAAGTGAGTATGGTAATATGTATCACGTGGAAATAAAAGCTATTTGTATGGAATTTTGGGGCGCCTTGTTAAGAAAACAAATATGACATCTCCTGGATATCCTCTTACCATGTGTGTTTTGTATACCTCCATTTTTCCACTCTATACGAAAGTACAACATAAATCACAATGCTTTCACACGCAGCAGACAAGATACAAGAAGGGGTGTGGTGTTGCCAAAATACTAGAGTTTTTCATATGTAATGTAACATAGGTTGAAATTCCATATGTGTAATTTGTGTTAATATTACGTCGTATATAACCATTAAATTCTCCTTCTTTTCCATTTTGCACACATTAATGCGGGATGATTTCAAATTTCAAATTAGGCACTTGTGTCTCCCTGGAAGACAACTTTTATTATTCCATACGAAATATTATGTAAAATATGTACCACTTTTCCCAGCTCTTTGCTTTTTTTGGATTTTTCATTCAACAATGTCATTCAAATAAAATTCAAATATAAAAGCCTCGACAGTCTCCAAATAAAAAGAGGAAAACTTGCTGTAATATCCTAATGATGCAACCTTTCTAAAGTTTTAAGCTTTTCTTCTTTTCAGCGAATGTTAAAAAAACAACAGAGGAATTATTAATTAACTCATGCTATTATATTAATATATTTCGGGAAGGGAGTTTTCACATTAAGGAGTATAACGAAGAATTAGCGAAGCCCATGTAGAAAATATTTTTATGGCCCAACTTGGTGGCGAAGAAAAACAATGTCGACATGTACAGATTAGTTGTTTATGTAGCGACAACTCAATAATATGGGATGCAATTAATTGTCTGGTGGGATTTTGAATCTCCCATTGCAAAAGCTCTCCTCTCCACGTTAATATATTTTACCAAGCGGCTCACCAAAAATATATATAACGACTGAGAGACGTAAACAAGTAATAATTTCCAGGGGATCACAATTTATTTCTTTGGTGCTCTTCCCTCTTTGGTCACCCTCGCACAGCATATATTATAGTATCTATCTTGTGGTCGTTTATTCCATTCCATATTAATTGCCTATTTTATGTTTATTTCAACTCTTATGTGGCTGTTATATTCTCACTTATATGCTGTTGTTATGCGGGGGTGCAATATAAAAACCAACCCAGCATGCAGAAGGACTTAATTTAAAGGTTTGGGCGTTGGCGTGTGTTATTCGGGAGCGATTGAGCAAACAAAATAGCAAATCCGTGCGACTGAGCATTGAGTAAAAATACAATTTTGAAATATTTGGAGGATTTGTTTGTTTATTCGCTATGTTTAATAGGAATTATATACCTATAGTGCATGAATCTATTTGTGTATATGTATAATAATTTAATGTTTCCTAAAATTGGGTTGCAGTTCAATTTATTTGTGGGCTTGTTGTGTTTGTTCATTGCACTGTGGTGCACCATGAAATTTCCAAATTCATGGAACAAACTCCCAGCCACATGATGTATATGAGGTGACACATCCCGGATGACACAGTTACATCACCTCACATGCGGTATTGTGTGAAAATGCGTGGAAAAATTCAGGAATTTCATTTAAATTGCATCGTTTTGTCATTAAATAGATATTTTATAGAGAGTAAGGCGAGCAAGGCTTTTATTTCCAGAAGAGTTAATAGAAGTAATTAAATATCTTGTTATAGGCAAAATACAATACATATATCAAATTCATTAAATCTCATCGAATATCAGGTTAATAAGTATGTAATTATATATCGGTTTGTGGTCAGCTGGGATCGTTGGAATGTTAAATTTCACACCATAGGCACATTACATATGCTTAACGTTTATATCTTCCAGCAATCTAATCTCACAGTGCAGTATATTTAGGCAATTGCCTATGTTTGTTGTTCTCATTATTCATCTGCATTAAATCCTAATGTGGCAATTTAAAATGCAATCGGTAATTTACACCACATTTTAATTTCCTTTGACACAGATATTGGTGTACCTAATTAATTTATATTTGGTTTTCTCACTAATTGAATGATTTATCGTGGGAGAGATAACTCTTCCGGTGTTAATGAATAAAATGGATGGCAAAAAAGGTCGCGGATCCACTCGAAAAATCTCCCTTGGCAGTTATGTTTTTGCAATAATGACGGATTAATCCCTTAACTCACCGGTAATCTATTTTTTAAAGCATTCCCTCATGATAATTATTTGTGAAAATATTTATGTGTTTTCCACCATAATAACTTCCACATATCGCATGAAATAATTCAAGAGGACTGCAAACATTTAACATTATAATTTGAAAATACCACGTGATCCCGTCAAAATATTGTGAAGGATCAAATTTCATATATCCTGGCTTATTTTTCCACCCCCTTCCTGTGAGTGGGGGTGGTGAGAATAATGATAATATTATTGAGTGGCGAGATGAGAGTGATGCAAATGAGAGTCTGTAAAGAGAAACCAGGAGGGACTGGGCAAGAGGATATAACGAAAGTGAATTATTTATGGTGTGTTGTATCCCTAAAGGATGGATGAGTTGGAAATGGAATTTTAAAAATGATGACAATATTTTTTCGTGCATAAAACATTCAAATTAGATTCTATTTTTGGTGCTTACGAAAAAAATTTGTCGCTCCGCTTGATGAATTCTGGGAACAAATTTGTGAAAGTCCTCTTACTCACCTTAGCGTGACGGTGGAAGGTGAATGTAGCATTTTCCGAAGTAAAAAAAAAATACACCAGAGCAAAAAAAGGGTTGGTGTGTCTCTTTATCACTCCCCGCGTAGAATTCCTTCTTTTTGCCTCAATCTCTTTCATTTTTACATTTTTCTCACACCCCCCTAACCGTTTCTCCATCGTAAATGTATCTTTTATGGTTTAGAGTCCTTTTGAGTAAGGAAAGAAAATTAGCTTTATGCAAATGTTGGAATTTTTCCAGCCCAAAATTCCATTTACTTTTTTAGACAGATTTCTTCTTGTTCAAGAGCAATCATTATTAAGAGCTTTTTACCCAAAACACACCGAGTTGATACTTTCACCGGAGGCTAGAGTTAGATGGAACAACCAATCTGTGATGGAGTTCATGATGGCAAAGGCCATGATGGCCTAAACTTGAGGAAATTACAAATTTATGCTTCACTCTGTGCTTTTGAGCTTGTAAAAGCTTCATCATTAAATCTGTAATTAAAGCATTATGAAACGAAATGAGCAGTTATGGCTCCTGAATGGGCAAATTTGTAAATGTTTATCTCTTATCTGGCCCGTCAACGGCAATTCATCTTTGAATATAATGAAAATTTAAAATCCTCCGAGAGGACTTTTTCATCGCGTGAAACTCCCAAAAGCATTTACATAAAAGTGTTTGGGAATTTCCAAATAATTAATTATGTTCTGTGTCGATAATCTCCTGGGATAGGTTTGGGGCGAGAACGATGTAGAAAAACAAAAGGCTAAAAATTGAGCCTTTCTCCCTATTGAGCCTAATTAATTTCTTGCTCATACTCCATCACTCTCAAACTCCGATATAAATTTGCCTTTATACCCCTCATCAGGGGATGTAAGAGGGGATTTATATGGCAGCGACGTGTTAGGTTTATACACTCGACTAGGTTTTTGCCATTCATCCCGGAGAGGAAAAGCTTTAACACGATACAAAAGTATTGCAAAAGCTCCAACAAAATGCTCGAGGGCGTTTGCTTTGGTATATTTTGTATATCTTTCCCTTGTAATAATGTATATTTCATTTTCAACAACAGATAATGGCCTCGATTCACAGTTCATCGTGTTATTTCACTTTTTGCCCACCCTCTATCCTAATGTGTTCCAACCCAGCTTTACAACCAGATGAAAAACATTTTTTTCACTCACTGTAAATGCGAATGTGCGTTACTCCTGAGAAAATGTGTATGATATATGAAAACCATTTTGAAAGTAGAGAGGTGAAAAACAGGACGATAACGACCTCAAGTTTCTGAGATTTGAGATTCTTGTTTGAGCCATAATTGTGATTATGCTGGAAAAAATCACAGTTGTTTTACCAAAAGTAATTTTAAACGAATTTATTGCAGTGTGTTGGTTATTTTTTGTAAAATTAACAAAACTTTACCAATTTTACAATTTTTTTTTGTTAAAGTGAAACCAAGTTAGACATAAGTCACATCTCTTGATAAATTTGTAAAATTAACAACGTTTCATTTTTCAAGAATACGAAGCCTCGTTCATTCGCTCAAAGTTTAGTTTTTTGGATATTTTCTTGTGTTCTTTCTTGCAATTTATAATAAATTTAAAATTAGTGTCTACTTAAAATCAATAGCCGTGAACATTTTTTTCACTGGAGAGAATAAGATGAAAAAACTTCCATGACAAATATTTCCTGTGGGTGAAATAATACTTCTTTTCCTGTTTCTTGTGAGAATTTTTCAGTCCTCCCAAAAGCGTCACGAAGTGGATTTATTAGTTTGCATATTGTAAAAGTTCTACCCTTGATTTTTTGAAGCCTTCCCGCTAGCAAAGAACAGCACAAATTGTGCTGATAATTGGAAATAATGCTCATTTGTAAATCATTTGGCAAAATGTACTGAAAATCGCTATAATTGTAATTTAATGACTGAATTTATGGCTCATTTTCTTTCGTGGCAATAAAAGTTTTTATGTATATAAATAAATTTTTGTAAAAATATTAAAGGGCCACAGTGTCGATGATTTGTGGTGAAATTGAGCATTTTTTGCGCCTCTTTAGCACCAATTGATTGCAGACTGAACTGCGATGTCGAATCACATAAAATGCAAATTCCCGGGAAAATTCTCATTTGGCGCAATGAAAAGAAGTAAAAAGCAGCTACATTTGCGAAAGTGTGAGAATTAATGCCAGTCATTTATATTTCAATGTGATGGTGTTTGCTTCGAATTATAAATTGTGTGAATATTTCCAAGTGGAAAACGTCATGGTGGAAAACTTTTTTCCACGCCAATGGAGTATATTAAAATTGATGACCTGTTCACGAGTTCTGTGGTATTTATACAAACTTTTCTAATATTCAAATGTTGGGTGTGCTTGCTCCCTTGGATATTATAAAAGATTTTGCGCTTACGTAGAATGCCGGAAATTGAGTTTGGTGGTAAAAGAAAATAATTGCGTTGGGGAGAGAATTACAGGGATCATTGGGTACACAGCGGATATTGAACTATTCTGTTTAGAATACATTTTATATTCTCCCCAAACAGTGAATGGAAGCAGGAAATTAAAGCGTGTACATTCTGTCTGGACATAGTTTATCATCCGTCACAACACAATAAACTTTATGTTTAGTGGTTTTGTG
>CAKKOB020001809.1:0-17880 GCA_918844115.2 Phlebotomus perniciosus
CAGTCCAATAGCCAGTCTCCGTCGGAATTCCGCTGATGAATTTGGTAGGGAGTCATCGAAAATGAAATCAGAGTTAACTGCGTTGACAATAGCTTGAATTGTATCGTTATCGAAGAGATTCCTCCCCTTGATGCATTTCTCAACGGATGTCGCATGAACAAAACTAGAATTTACTTTTCCAAAAACGATCCTAGCAGACTTGACAATGTTAGATCCTTGATTCATTTTAAAGAGGAAGCCAGCATTCAGATAGATTGTAGCGTTCTGAGCTCTATCAGTCATCTTGTAGAATCGTATACGATATTGATCGGGGGACAGTTGACGCATTGTAATCTCCTTGATCACCTTTTTATTCATGTCCTTGGCGAGAAAGTCTTGCGGGGTTAGGATCTCGAGAGCACCGCTAGTGTCGACGATAGTGATTGTAGCTGCAACAGTCTCTAGCAGGACGAAGATGTCCGATGCGAACTCTCTGTGATCATGCTTGATCATCAGATTTCCCGCAATTGTACCAACATTTCTCACCGGAATTGTAGCCACGCGATTGAGATGGTCCCTAACTAGGTGGCAGTAGTTGAATCCTGCCATCCGATCTGCAGCCTCCTGAAGGATGGTCATCCATTCTGTGATAGGGACATTCCCACCCAGCACTATATTGTCTCCAATCGTGTATCCTCTTAGTTCAAAGACTGAGGATACGTCAATGAAGATCTCAATGTCGTTAGGCATGGGATAGATCCCACGTGCCGTATTTCCTGCCACAAGTCGATAACTTCTGTTTCCAATACCGTTGAGAATCTGCAAGACTTCACTTAGATTGTACACTTTGTGCCACTCTGCATTCTCAGCCGCTGTAATGTGAACTTCACGATGGCAATTTCCGACGCATTCCTGTCCACTCTTGGGGCATTTCTCCAATGATAGATCCTCAATGTCCCCACATAGGCTCTTCAGGTCCTGCGACGCGTTCGTTGCAAAGGACTTGAAAGCATCCAAGATAGGACGGTATCCTGTACAACGACAAATATTCCCACCAAAAGAATCCTCCACCTCCTCAGCAGTTACGTTACCGTAATTCCCTTTATAGAGGCTGTACATGCTCATAACAAATCCGGGTGAGCAGAAACCGCACTGGGTTCCGTTAAAATGTGCCAAACGCTCTTGAATTGCATGGTAGCCCGTCTTCTTACTGCCTATACCCTCGATTGTCGTGACATTGAGTCCGTGGCATGAGAATACGAAGAAGAGACATGAATTCACGGCAAGAGTAAATTTCTCTTTAGTCACTGGCTGGACACCCTGAAGCGTCACAACGCAGCAATCGCATCCGCCCTCTTGACACATAAACTTGGTTCCCGTAAGATTCAAATGGGTCCTCAAATATGTGTTAAGAGATGTATCCGGAGGCAGATCCTGAGTCGTTATCCTACACAACTTCCCATTCACTTTAAAAGTCACTTCCATTATTCACGAAGTAATGCAACTGCGGACGAAGTTCAAAATGCTTCTTCTCAGTTCAGAGAATATTTGTGGACTATGGATGAATCTTGATGAACACGGCGACTTGAACTGAATTTGGTAATTTCTTTATTTTAAGTTTAAGAGAGATCAACGATCTCAACTGGTTTTTCCAGATTCTTGAATTATGTATGCAAATAATTATGTAGGGATAGAGGTGCATCGCGCCCCAAATTATCGAGAAGATCGCATTCTTCAGTTTCGCCAACTTATAGTTATTTAGCGGAAATGGCGAGATATCCCAACCTTTTTGACGCCAGTCACCTTTTTCTTTACTTTTTTTTCTATTTTTTTACTTTTGTTATTAAAATCTTTTTGAATGATCGCAATGATCCAGATGGCTCATACAAACTAAGAAGGAGTTTACCCTCGTTTTACTCTGGAGGTTGGTTGGTTACTAATACTAAGATGGCGGTGACCGCTATCTTTAATTACAAAACAGAATCAAAATGAAAATCATAAATATTAAAATAATAAGTATAATATTTAAATTTCTGTAAGAACGGTTAGCGTTAGAACCTTATGGTCCTGAAATGGTTCACCGGTTTCAATTATCTAAGCTCAATTTTGGAACTTATATTTTCAAACTTTAGAGTGAGTTACAAAGCATATGCACACTTTGTTTCACACATTCAGTTCCTGCTGCAAATGTAGCAAAGCGAGTGGTAATCCTAGATTGCGAACGTGGAATTCTTACGGATTATGTCAACTCGAATACGGTCAAAAGTTGTTGGTGGGTAAGAGTAAGATGGTAGGGACACTTAATGTGATTTTCTCTCAAATTTCAATGTTTAGAAAACTTCGAATTTCCAAAATAGAATCCACACGACTAACCCAATGTAAAATTTCAAAATAAACACCGCTTCAGGTTAATGTAGAGACTTAAGTCATACATTTTTGGAAGGGTCTCGACCCCTAACATGCCTCTAACATTAAAATAACTAACATTTCTCCTGAAATATCGCAAGAAGAATGTTTCAAAACTACTCAAAATGGCGGTCGGAAAGAAGGGGGTGGTCGTCTATAGCGTCATCTTGCAATTTACTGGAAGTTTCTATCTATAAAAGTTGGACCCAAAACATTCCCTCACTGCAATCTAAGACCAATCTGAAGACTTGTGTGTTTTGTGACCACCGCAAAAGTGGAATTTTTACAAATTCCACTGTGATCACAATAATATATCAATGTCATCAGACCGTTTTTTTGACCCGCCAAAAATGGCAATACTATTATATAATATTATAGGTATATAGAGCGCCGTTTGTCCGTTTGTCCGTTGGTTATTGACCTGATAATGGCCACGCGCTTGCTGAAAGAGACTTCGGGTCTCCATTGTCGATCAAAACAAACAAATTATTTAGAAAATCTTCCGGGTGCAGGAGTTCGAAATACCCATCTTCAAAATATTCACGGGAAACTGCTAAATGGATCCAGAGCAAATTTAGTGTGAAATTTTATGAAATTTACGAAAATTTCACTTTCCTCCAGGTATAATATTTAAGAAAAACTTTTCATCAGTTCAAAGAACCTACAGAAAAGTTATTAAACCCTTTGCAATAAAATTCCACTTGCAGAATTCTTCTGTACAAGAAAGAAAGTCCAACGCGTATTTTTCACATATTTGTATATTTGCATGTTTCATAATTTACATGAGATTTATTTGTCGCTAGAATTCATTCTAATCTCTGTTTATTTAATGAATCTATCAATAAGAACGGAAAGAGATTCAGTGATCAATAATATTGTTGCACATTACAATTGGATTAATGTTAATGTCCCAAAATAGATTGTTTATTATATTCTTTTCATATCAATTACTTTGTGTGATTTTTAGCTCATGTTTTATTGGAGAGAGTAGGATAGTGTGAAGAGAGAAATGCAAGTATTTTTCTTTATAAGATCATAATTCACAATTATTTTTTTTATATATTTTTTTGCCTAGTATTGCTGAATTTATTCATTCTCATTAAGTTTTTTTTTTTCAAAATTCACGGCAGATTTTTTCACAATATATTTTTATCTTTTATCTTGATTTGTTTTCTTATTCATTTAACTAAGAAACTCAACAACTGCAAACTTGCATTATATTCCTAAAAAAATTCTTTATTATCTCATATGTTAATTTCAAAAAAGTTTAGCGAGACAAAAAAACTTACTCGCTCTTTACAAATTCATGGCAGTGTGTGCAACATTTTTTCCTTCATTTTTTTTCTAAAGTTCCGAAAAGTTGATTTAGTTAGTGTCTTCTAAAATCATAAGCTTGTGTGTTGCACTATTAAACTAAAAAAATTTCCTAATTTTTTTCAAAGAATAAAACTTGTCTCTAGATTTAAGCGCCAACTTAAGAGTCTCTCTCGCGTTTAATATTTATTTATTTTTAATTTTCAGGGATGGAAAAGGCATTTAAAGCTGTGAGAAAATATTTACAAAAAATATATCTCGTCAATTTTTTTTAAAGTTAAGGACTTTTTATACACAATTCTTCCATTTCTTTATGTTTTTGTCTTCATATCCGCAAAAAATATTCTTTTTTCTGACACATTTAGAGGTTTAATCTTTGTTTTTACAAATTTACACGATTAATTCCTTAAAAGTTTTAAGTATTTTTTTTTTTTTTAATGTTTTACCTTGTTTCTCTTCGGGGGTTGGTTTTTTTGTCTTTGGTGAGGTCGAAACCGAAACAGAAGGTTAAAATTTGCTTTTTCGAAAATAATCATTTTGAGATTGATTACAATTTTCGTGATCTTGCATGATATATTTTTTATCTATTGCACCCAAGTTGCTGGTGCCCACAGCGGTTCACATTCAGACTTTTCGGCTAGTTGAACGAGTTGTTCGAACGCCTTCACGAGATCATCATTGACGATTTCATCGTCAAAGAAGTGTCTGTAGAGGAAATCTATCCGTTCAGCGGACTTTAGCATGTCCTCGAGCTCTTCATCCTGCAAGAGTAAAATTTCATTAGGGGAAATCAGTGCCATTTAGCAGCAAGGAGCTGAATTAAAGAAAACATATTTGTTGATTAACTTTTGGGGCAGTTTTAGCCAGTTTTCCGGGGCTGTTTTAGCCTGACTAACTTGCATGCTGGAAACACCCAAAAATAATTTGTAAAGCCCACGACGAGGGTAAAAAATTTCTTCCTCTCTATCATTGACTACCTACGTTTATACTTTATACGATACAGAAAATCCGGATTTCCTTATGTTAAAAAACATTTTAAATTTAAACCGATTAAAGCTGTTTTACCATTGTTTAATTATGTCAAAACGCATTTTAAACTGTTAAAAAACATTCAAATGCAATTTATTTGCGTTTAAACGCTTTTTATTCCGTTAAAAAGTGTTTTAAAGCGTTTTAACGTAGTTTGATTACGTTAAAATGTATTTTAAATCGTTGAAATGCATTTTAACATAATTTGATTGCGTTAAAGAGCATTTTAAACCGTTAAAATGAGTAAAAAACGCTTTTTAATGATTGTAAAATGCATTTTAAAGCATTTTAACGTAGTTTGATTGCGTTTTAAACGTTTTAAACCGTTAAAAGGAGTAAAAAACGCATTTTAACGATTGTAAAACACATTTTAAAGCGTTTTAAACGTAGTTTGATTGCGTTAAAATGCATTTTAAACCATTTTAACGTACTTTGATTGCGTTTTAAATGTTTTAAACCGTTCAAATGCGTAAAAAACGCATTTTAAAGCGTTTTAACGTAGTTCGATTGCGTTAAAACGCATTTCAAACCGTTTTAACGTAGTTTGATTGCGTTAAAACGCATTTTAAACTGTTAAAATGTGTTAAACGGTTAACATAATTTAATTGCATTCAAACGCATTTTAAACCGTTATAATGCGTTTTAACGTACCTTTTTTGCGTTCAAAACGCATTTTGAGCCTGTTAAAATCGTTGGAAGGCGTTCAATCGTGTTTCAACGCATTTCATCGCGTTTAATTGCGTTAAAACGCATTTTAAACAGTTAAAAAGCGTTTTAACATATAGTTTAACTGACATTCGAGCTAATTTTTTGCTGCATAAACCGGATAAACTAAAATTTGATCTTAGAACACTTTTAATCTGGTCTAGGTTTNTAATGCGTTTTAACGTACCTTTTTTGCGTTCAAAACGCATTTTGAGCCTGTTAAAATCGTTGGAAGGCGTTCAATCGTGTTTCAACGCATTTCATCGCGTTTAATTGCGTTAAAACGCATTTTAAACAGTTAAAAAGCGTTTTAACATATAGTTTAACTGACATTCGAGCTAATTTTTTGCTGCATAAACCGGATAAACTAAAATTTGATCTTAGAACACTTTTAATCTGGTCTAGGTTTTTTAGCGTATAAACGTTGAGGATGCAAAAGAATTGAGGATTTATCTCGATAGAAACTCACGGTGAATCCCCTAGAGTTGGTCTCGTCGAACGTTGAGCGAGCACGAGCGGCTTCTCGGGTCTGCTTGAGCTGATCAAAGGCCGGTGGCTTCACGTGGACGATGAAGGGTTTCAAATGGGGCGTTCTGAGTGCCTTGATTGCCTGATAATGGGGACTCAGGATGCACACACAGCCCGCATTCACGATGCTCCTAACACTCTCGGCGGACGTGCCATAAAGATGTCCCTTGTATTCGCCGTGCTCGATAAATTTCCCCGCCTGGATGTCCGTTTCCATTTTATCGCGCGGGATGAAGATGTACTCGCGCCCGGGCACTTCTCCCGTTCGCATGGGTCGCGTGGTGTCTGAGAGAGGTTATCTGTTATTTGGGAGAAGTTTTCCAGGAATATTTAATTCTAACACTCACATGGTACTGGCGTGCGATATTTTTCAGGATCTCTCGCTGCAAGGCGCCTCTTGAGCTCATTTCTGCCCACACCTGGTGCCCCAATAAGGATAATGGGTCGATAAACTCCTGGTCGTGGATAGAGCTTCGCCACTTCCTCATACGTGGCGATCATCTCCCGGTCAAAGTCATCGTTCTCCGCTACGTCGTACATAATCTTTTTAGTCTTGGGTCCTCGACATGAGTTGGGATTTGGGGAGCCAGGCGGGGTCGAACAGATTGATGCACATGAGCCTTCTAACATGTTATTTTAGTGGGTGGCGTGACGTCAAGCAATGATGATGTTTTTTTTTTTGTGTGTAATGAAAGAGATTAATGGCGTTAGTGAGAGGAGATAGAAAATTTCACTAAAATTACTGGGTGATAAGGAGTGTGAGATGTTTGTTAGTTGGGGTCTCTGTGGACATACTTTTGGATTCACTGTTGTTCTCCGCCTGCTTCCGCTCGTGAATTATGCGACGCTCCTGGAGATTTCTGCTGGGAATGAGGCCTGCTCTGGCATTTCGGTCACCCTCCTTGCGAGCTTGCCACCAGAAGGCATCGTCCTTAAAACAGAAAAGGGACCAAATGAATGGAATTCAAGATGGAATTTTCCATAGAGTTCAGGATTTGACTTTGTAATCAGTAAAATATGCAATTCAGGTGTAAAAAATGAAATTTTTATCAGCAAATAATCCTAATGGCTATTACAAATCAGACTACGTTTATACGATACTAGAAAGTCTGGTATTTCTTCCAAAAATGCATCAAATATACAGATTGTCTGATCCACTTTTACTATTAGACTGGATTATCTGAATCCAGATTTCCCATATGTTCCCAAGATGGCCGTTGAGTGTTCACAATTAAACGAAAACCAGTTTTGATTATCGCTTGATAACGTTGCCCCAGTAATTAAACCGTTAAAAAAATAGAGTTAAAAAGCGATATAAGGCATTTATCCGCATATTATCGCGTTTAAATGCCTTAAAACGCATTTTAAACTGTTAAAAAGCGTTTCAACAGTTTTAAGTTAGGTTTTACTTGCGTTAAAACGCATTTTAAGCCGGTTAAACGCGTTAAAAGGTGTTTTAACGCGTTTAATTTCGCTGAAACGCATTTTAAACTGTTAAAAAGTGTTTTAACACGTTTAATTACGCTAAAACGCATTTTAACCCGGTTAAAAGCGTTATAAGGCGTTTAATCGCGATTTAAGGCGTTTAATCGCGTTTTAAGGCGTTTAATCGCGTTTTAAGGCGTTTAATTGCGTTAAAACACATTTTAAGCCGGTTAAAAGCGTTATAAGGCGTTTACTCGCGATTTAAGGCGTTTAATCGCGTTTTAAGGCGTTTAATTGCGTTAAAACGCATTTTAGGCCGGTTAAAAGCGTTATAAGGCGTTTAAGCGCGTTTTAACGATAGTTTAATTGCATTAAAACGCATTTTAAGCCGGTTAAAGACGTTATAAGGCGTTTAATCGCGTTTTAAGGCGTTTAATTGCGTTAAAACGCATTTTAGGCCAGTTAAAAGCGTTATAAGGCGTTTAATCGCGTTTAATTGCGTTAAAACGCATTTTAGGCCGGTTAAAGGAGTTATAAGGCGTTTAATCGCGTTTTAACGTAGTTTAATTGCATTAAAAAGCATTTAAAGCCGGTTAAAGTGTTTTAACCAAGTTTAATTAAAAAGCAAGGTGGATTTCAAATTCACTTACTTGAGAGACAATGTGAAGGATGTCTCCACGCTGAAATGCTTGTCCTGCCTCCTTGCAAGGAATATAAGGATCACTCAGGGGATCGTAGTCAAAGTGAGCCCGAACACGAACTTTGCTCTCCCTCTGACCCATTTTCCCATCAGACGGCACTAATTTGAACGTTATGGTCCCTTCAGAGTTTTCCTTTAAAGCGAAAAAAATTTAAGCAAAATTAAATTGTAAATCCAGTAAATAAACTCAAAAAACTCACGAGTATTTGAAGTACATCTCCTGGTGTTTTTCCCTCCACATTAATCCCATTCACCTCGATCACTTCATCACCTGCGTGAATCAGGCCCGAACGATCGGCCGCTCCGCCACGCATTATCCTAGCAATAACGATCTTTCCCGTCTCATCGTCCGTTTTTATTGTGGCACCCTGCAAGAAGCACCCAAAATTAATTAACAACATTCAATTTACACTTTCTTGGCAGTTATTCAACATCAAACATTATTGCATTCAATTTAGCGGTGGGTTTTCTCGGTTTTTATTCTCTTTCTCACATTTAGATATCTAAAAACTACATCCTCTGTTTGGAATTACTTCAGAAATAAAGAAAAATAATACGACAACGAAAAATTTGTGTAAATGAAAGAATTTTTTTTTCTTTAGTCAAAAAGCAGTGTCAAAACGTGTAATTTTGCCATTTTGCATAAAATTTATTTCATTGCTATTTTTTAAAAACTATTTCTTAAACATTTATGTGAAGAGGTTTGATTGATTTATGTCTAAAGGAAGTATTGATGGTTCATTTTACTGTTGAGATTTGTTGATTTTAGGGTAAACTACTTACTACAATTGGTTCCGCACTTTGTTGTGCTCCACTCTATGCAGCAAATAATTTGATATTATCGATTAAAAAGGTTTTTCTTTTAGAAAAGAGACAGATTTTCTTGATATTCAAAATATTTTTTTTGTGTAGGATTTTGTGTAGTTTTATGCACGTTGAAACACATTTTACCACCAAGAGACGTGATTTATTGAGGAAGTATTATCATATAGATTAGAAATTTGGAAAAAGCATGTGAGAGAAAAGTAAAGAATAGAGGGTGTGCTTCCCAATAAGCTCCTGTATTTTTGAATTTTCATACATATAATTGTGGATAGGATCCCACGTGAAAGAGTTGTCTGTTGCATGAGTTATTGATTTCCTTTGAACACACAATTCCCCCACTTATTGAGGAAACAAAATCGATTTCTTTGAACTTTGTTTCCTTGTTATATGAAAATTTTGCCAAGGAATCTCAATTTGTGACATTAATTATTTCCCCATATAATATTTCTCTATCGTATGTAACACAGCTCTAAAACTACGGCGTCTCCATTGCTATATACTCCCTTGTATTCCCATTTTTTTACATTTCTCGCAGTATTTAACAATAGGATATACTTTTTCTTTGGCACATTGTTCACAAGAGCTTTGGGAAATATACATATATACCTACTTTGCAAAGAGCATTTTTTATACACAATTCTTCTTGCGACTTTATTACACAGAAAACTTTTCTTTTGAAAACAGAGAATGAAAGATAGAGCGGAAAAATATTATAGATTTTATGCTATGGCGAAAATTGAAAGTGTTTAAAAGCGAAAAAAGAAGACTCACCAGTGGTTCATTGTTCTTTACAAGTTGGACAATCTTTATTGTCTCCTCATCCTCATCCACTTCCATGGGTATGTCCGGGAGATGAGGATAAAAGTCTTTCTTGGCGATTGAGTCATGAGCACACAAGAGACTCTATAAACAGCATAAAAAATTGTTTTTTTTTAAATAATTTGTGTAACTAATTAATTTGTTCATATGAATTTAATATTACCTGCAAATGGGGCGTCTGAAGCAGATGGAAGACTTCTTTACAGAGTGGTGAGATGTGACAACGAGGTGCCAATTGCTCGAGCACTTCGAGGGCCACCTGCAACGATAAATCCACAGTAATTAACTTGAGGAAATTAGGAGATGATTCAGTATTATGTGTTCATCTCAAATATACTCTTAATATCCCCCAGATATCTCCTTAGAAAACGAGGCGCTTCGCGCCTCTCTTTGCGTGGTTTGTGTAGTAACTTGGGTCCATTAAATTGATTGAGAAAATTCATTTAGCGGATATAAAGTCAAAAATAGGCGAACTTTGTATAAAAGAATGCAAAAGGGGGTGGAGGGGGCAATCCCCTATGACAGGCCACATTACCCCAATCAATCCCTTCATACATTTTGAGCCGCTAACGTTTAATCTTAGTGATGAAAAAGTCGAAATTGTCCGAAAAATTGGTAAATTTGAATGAAAGTTACTAATAGGGGATGATGGGGTCTTCTTCTATAGTATGGGGTTGTGGGTGAACCCATTCTGATCAACCCTATCATACATCGTGACCAGCTAGCGCTTCGTTTTTATGCTTAAAAACTCGAAAATGCCCGAAAAATGGGTAAATTTGTATGAGAGGTACAAATAGGGGAAGGCGGGGCAACTTATCTATACCCCAAAGTTATAGAAGACACCACCCTTATCATTCCCATCATACATAGCAACCCGCTAGTGCTTCATCTTAGTGGTCAAAAAGTCAAAAATGTCGAAAAAAAGTGGTAAATTCGTATGGAAGGTACCAGATAGGGGAGGCGGGGGGAATTTTCATATAGCCTATGTCCCAACCTGAGGTGCCCTCTATACCTATACCAAATATTAGCCAGATCGGTTCAAGGGTTTGGCCGTGACAGACAAACATTTTGGAGATGGGTATTTTCGGACTCCTGGAGTCACGTCCGGTCGAGATTTAATGGTTTGGGGGTGATCAGGCCAATTCAGATATGCACGCTTGGCTTTATGTATTAGGATGTAAAGAAAAAAAAATGTGCTTCAGCGTTTCTTTTATGCTCCAGTGAATTGAAAAAAAAGTCCGTAAAGGACATCGTTAGAGACACTCGACATATTTTAACTGCTCCTTGAATGAATCTTTTATGAAGAAATCAATGCTGGTTGAGAAAGTCTGTGCATGTCACGCGAATTCCCATCATCCTCTCGGGCAAGGATAAATAGCCATAAATAGAGGAACTATAATTTTCTCATATAGATTTTATCAGAAGGTGAATTCTCTCTCAATATTATCACGTATAATAATTTTTGCCTATTGATTATTCCTATTAACAAAGGTAAATCGTGCTTGTCATCCAATTAGGGAAATATTTAATGAATTGCACCATTTCTCTCTTGGTAGCGTATGATAATATAACGTTTTCATCCACGCACAATTTATTATATGACACATCTTATTTCCCCCGTGAATTTCTAATACTGTCGAAAAGAAGGTTTTTTTTATGTATACATACCAACATATAACAAAAAAAATATGAATTTTACGCGCGATTTATCTGCGATGCCTTGAAAAAAGTGATTGCCAAGTTTAGACTTGGCGGAATGCCCCGACACGTAGCATCTGAGGAGGGGACAGTTAGAGGGATGGTAAAATCTGTTGAAACCAGTTTAGGATTGTAGAAAATTGAAAGACCTTTCCAATGAGTATCCACATGATGGGATTAAGACTCGAGAACGAATTCCGGTTTAAAACTGGTTTAAATCCAGTTTACCTTTAAACCAGCTGAAGCTGGTTTAGAATTGTAAGAAATTCAAAGACCTTTCCAATCAATACCCAGTTGATGGGATTGAGAATCGAGAACGAATTCCGGATTAGAACTGGTTTAAACCCGGATTAAGTTTAAACCGGTTTAAAATTATAGGAAATTCAAAGATCTTTCAAATGAGTACCCACATGATGGGTTTGGAGCGAGTAAAACCCTTGAAAAGAGATTTTCAAACATTTGACCTTGAAAAATCGTTAGACGGAATGGTTCAAGGTCATTGGCATGTATGGACGAAAAGTTCGTCTAGTAAATCTAAAAAACATATGTTAAAATGAAAAAAATCGTTAGAGCCGTTTTCGAGATATACCCAAAAAACATGTTTTCATAGGGGATAGGGGGGATTTTCAGAAAAATGAAGGGCCTGGTCCTGATCCGGAGATCGACTTTAGGGGGGGGCACCCGAAGACCCGAAGTCTCTATCTGCAACCGTTTGGCCTCCAGATTATTAACAGACGGAGAATCAGAGAAACATTTGGATTTCAATATTGCATTTTTTGTCGTGGCAATAAAAAATCTGTTAAAAGGATGGAAGGGGAGACGTAACTTTTGAATTGTCCCTCAGCGTGAAAATTAAGAGCAAAGTATCGATTTGCTGCAGAGGAAATGAAATTTTGGGTGAGTTTGAAGAATTCAGCCAAAGAGAAACAGCAAGTCTCCCTTTCCTCCTGTGAAAACATTCTCTAAATTCATTAAGGACGAAACTTATACGCTCCGTCTATCCAGCAGACACATTTTGGTGGAAAACTGATGTGAAAGCTGAGAGTTCTAAATCTTCCTAAAACGTTCCTGCTCGAGTTTTACATGGCTTTTCGCATACAAATAAATCATTCGCGAAAATAAAGTGGCGTGTTAAACTAAAATATCACCTCGTGAGAGCACAAAAGGGGGTTTATCATGGTCGCATATGAGTTATTGAAAATATCATGATGAATGTGTGAAAATTATTACCTGCATTGATGATGAGAGAAGCGGTGCCACTCGGTCATCTTTGCCAACTTTTGCAATTTTACTGTGTACATTGACGAGTGCATTGAGCTCCTTGGACTCGAGTAGTGACTGCAAGAAGCCCAAATCTTGCTCGCCAGATAAACTTTCTGCCTCCTTCAGTGACGTTACAAGTCTCGAGAGCACTACAAAAATGCCAAATAAGTGAAGAAAAAATATAATAAATTGTATACAAATGGGGAGGAAATGGGCAAATACTCAAGGAAGTATATCAGACACAGACATGACAGAATAAACGAAAAAAAAATGTTGATATATTTCAACAGAAGAGGCGTGAAAGGATGTGAAGATGTGTAAATTGAAAATATTCATAATACATGAAAAGACCAACAAATTGTGTTGACACACACATACACACATAAAAAAATATTCATCATAGAAAATTTATCGTTAATATCAAGAGCCAAAGAGCTATCGAGAATGGTATGTTATGAGTGTAGGAAATTCAATATTTTCACTTCACAGTCTCCCTTTTCTGCTGGCTCAGCTCAATTTTATAATGTACGATATACAAGTAAAATATAACCCACGATTAATATTTATATCTCGCGCAGTTTTATCTTCAATTCAGCACTTTTAAATATACACAATCAGAAGGGAACAAGCCTCATCATATACTTGAATTATAAATTGCTAAGCACAACATCGAACGGAAAGGATTTTATAACCATCAAATGTATAAGAAATGCTAAAATAAATTTTATCGATAGACATTTTTGGTAACATTTCTTGCAAAGAAAGAGTGATACAAATCTGGGAATCTCATGAGCTTTCCACAAAAAGTTTTCTTAATAAATAATTCAAAGAGTTTACCGGTAAATATTTCTCAAACAACTGTCTCTAAATTGCATTTTCTGAACTTCGCAAAAGAACTAAAATTTTCTCTTATTCCCCAAAATTTAATAGGTTCTAACAAAAGGTAAAAAAAAACACCAAATCCAATTGTAGAACATTCAATTTAGCGTTTGAAATTTGATTGCGAAGACGTGACATTTTGTAGAAAACATCAACTTATTTATTATTGTGATAAATAGCACTTCAAGCACGAATTCTGAATTAAATTTTATTGCTCTCGCAGGCAAAAAGGTGTATAAAGTGTTCTATTTCTGATACAAATATCAAAAATTAAGTGATAAATGAGATAGAGTCAATTGGCTGTTCTTGAGAATATCTGCAAATTTATTAATAAATAAATTCCAATTCATCTCTTATCCTACAGCAAAATAAAATAGATTTCATTCATGCATTTTGGCATGATCAATTAAAATCGCATTAATTCCGTCATTTTGGAGTTTCCACCTCCCGCACCTGAGGGGAACGGTGGCTTCCCCCAGGGGAGGCTGAGTGGCAAAAAAGGGTAATCTGAGGGAAAGGGTGAATTCTAATTGAATTTCCACTAGCAATTAGCCACAAATTGCAGGTATAAGGGTGTAATTCAAAATTCCACAATCTGTAATACTTTCACTCTGGGATGATGACAGAAAAGATTCATTTTTTTTAAAGGATTTTCCACTTAGATTTGCAAACTTCCTCTAATCGGGGAAGATCAATGTATTGAGGAAAAATGTTATGTAACTGTGCAAGATATTTGCGATCATTTCCTCACCTGGATCCAAACACGTTTCCATCACTTCTGCAGTCATAATCTGGCGATGTGGCACACAAGATTTATCCTCCTTCCCGCACTCTCCCTGGATGAATCCTGTGCCGGCACAAATCCAGACAATTTACTTGTCTTTTTCGCACAAATCACGAAAATAGCTATTGATTTGTCAGTCACAGATGATCCACAAAGTCTTCTTTTTCTCCTTTTTTTCTCTTCCCCGAATCACAAATGTACCCACTTTTCTGTGGAGAGAAAGCACCACAAAGTCGGTGAGAAAAACACAGAAAGTCAATTAATTGTGGACTTTTAAGGTGATAAAAATCCTTCCCAGAAGCACGAGGTGGTAGAACAATAATTGCCTGACTTTTCGCAAAAATGTACCAACACCGAAAGTGAGGAGCTCGTCTAGAAGTTATTAAAATAAAGAAGCTCCTCATTCGCTTCCACGCGACTTTAAAATAGACTGCCGGCGCGAAAAATCTGTTCCGTTGACTCTTTTGCTGCAACTCGCTTGGATGCTTTGCGCGAAAAGTAATAATGTAATCCATCTCGTCAATTGAATTCATGAATGTCCCAACCGTAACCCGTTTTCTATCGATTAAGTTTAACAGGTAATTGAAAGACCTTTCAAATGAATACCCGTTTGTCCGGGTTTGGGTGAAAAAAAAAAAGAAATGCGAAGGAGTGCTCCGACACGTTGCGTTTATGGAAGAGGGAGTTAGTGGGATGATAAAGTCTATTGTCGATTTTCTTGTCGAAGGGGATTGATGAAATTCTTTGAAAAATTGTAATGAGTACCCACTTGATCGGTTTAAGGCTAGTAAAACCCCTGAAAAAGTGGTCTAAAAGTGTTATATATAATAATGTGTTATATATAATAATAAACCAGTTTACAATTGTAGGAAATTCAAAAACCTTTCGAATGAGTACCCACATGATGGGTTTGGGGTGAGTAAAACCCTTTAAAAGAGAATTTCAAACATTTAACTTTGAAAAACCGTTAGACGGAATGGTTCAAGGTCATTGGCATGTATGGACGAAAAGTTCGTTTAATAAATCTAAAAAACATATGTTAAAATGAAAAAAATCGTTAGAGCCGTTTTCGAGATATACCCAAAAAACATGTTTTCATAGGGGATGAGGGAGTTTTTTGGAAAAATGAAGGGCTTGATCCTGATTCCAGGGTCGA
The DNA here is from genome assembly GCA_918844115.2 of Phlebotomus perniciosus. Lineage (NCBI taxonomy): Eukaryota > Metazoa > Arthropoda > Insecta > Diptera > Psychodidae > Phlebotomus > Phlebotomus perniciosus. Next base: position 15,511 of record CAKKOB020001809.1, read on the forward strand.
CTTTAGGGGGGAGGGCGTCCTCGAAGTCTCTATCTGCAACCGCTTGGCCTCCAGATTAATAACAGACGGAGAATCGGAGAACCGGATAAACTTTCGGATTTTTTAACATTTTATCAGAAGATTTGTAAGGAAAATATCTTAAATTCTGATAATTTTATCAAGAGAATTTAATTTAAGCACTCAGCAAAGTCTTTCCCCCTTGCCAGTGTCTGTGGCTGGCAGTCGTTGGTTTTCCCCACTTTTGCGCTTGCCCAAAATGCTTTCCTCGTAGATTCTGACCACCAGAACCAGGAGAATCGCATAGTCTCTTCCTCCCATTTGGCATTCATTCAACCACCCGATACATATTGCGTGCATTGTCACTGTTTGGTGCATTCCTCTGATTAACATAAATTCTATCAATTGCTGATTGATTGAGAAGCTTCGGAGAATTTACCTTTCATCTAATTTTAGTCCCTCATCCACAATTAGCACCATTTGCACATGTATAAAATTGGATTCAATAGCACTATAAATAATTGTGCGCTGGTGTTTTTCCACCACAAGGAAATGCATCTCGCAAATTGAGGTCAGGGCTCATGTGGCAGCGAGGAGGGAATTTCCTGGCGCGGGAATAACGTCCTTCAAGGAGTTCCGGACATTACAGCCCACCACCCGGGACACACTTTTGCCTTGACACAGTGCCGGTGAAGGGTTTCCCGCCCGAGGCTGATGTGAATATAGGAAGGTCGTCCTTGCAAGTTATATGGAGAAGGGACTTCCTCATGAAAACCGTCTTTTTATGGGATTCCCAATGCAATAATTCTAATTTTTTCACTATAAAATACTTTTATCGCGTGTTTTAACGCATCTCTTATGTTAAGATTGCAAAAATCAAGTATAATTTCCTCAAAATCAACGAAAAAAACGATAATAGATTGATATTTACATCACGTACCTTCTCCACCTTCTCCAGACTTTTTTCACTAACAGAACCACCCACACTTCACTCTACAAAAACTGACTATACGCAAATGACGTACTCACGTTAAGATAAACATTGCTTAATTGTTCAAAAGTGCAAATTTTCACTAAATTTCTTCTCCTACAATTGCTCTGACTCCTGAACATCTGCAATTTGATGGGTGGTGTGACAGTTTGCAAGCTTTTTAGGCGTTGATGCTATGAAGCATTGCAACAGCACACTTACTTTACCCCCTATTTCAAATATTCGAATGGAGAACATGACTCACAGTGCCTTCGGTATTTCTAGAGACACTCCGGGATGATTAATTTGGGAAGTGTTTGTTTTGGGTGAAGTAATTTTACGGCGACAATGTCAATGAGCAGCAGTGCTAATTACTGGTCAAAGATGGTAGTAATTAAACGGTCTTTGGAACTATGAGGTGCTATAATGGGTGATGATTTTTGGGAAATTCGTAGTGGAATATTTCAATGTTTACGCGAAATTTTAATTAGTAGCGTTTGATTGAGCATTTCTGCGATTTAAAAGATGATTATTTTCTTAAGAATTATCGATAAATGTTTCCACTTGTAATTTGCTAAAATCTTTGCATTATGCTTATCATTATATCGGATACCGGGATTAAATTAGACGACAAATGAATTTTAAGATTGAATATAATTTTCATAAAACATTTCTTAAGATATTCAGATATTTAGAAAGGATTTTCAGGAAATACATTTTTCTGTCGATTTTTTATGCTTCTAAAGTGCAATCTAAAGGCTGATAAAAAATTTTGGGACCTTACATTATTAAAAATATTGGTTTACTAAATATTCCTTCTAATGCTGCTATCACACGTTGAAAGTTTTGTTTAGGTACTGATTATTACGGTTCAAATTTATTTGCTTGCATTTTCCAGTGGAAATCCATAAAACTTTTAATTACGCAAGTATTTTACTTTTTAAAGAAACTTTAAAGAGAATTTTCCAAAAAAAATAAAGAACAACAGCTTTTTCAGTACTTTAAGAACACTCGATTCTACTGAATGGCATTTTACGCACTTCTATTGATATTTTCCTTCAAAGTTTTTCTCAATAATTTTTTGAAATGTAGAAGAGACTAATTTTGGTGAAAATGTTATGTTTTTCTACTAAATGGGATTAATAGCTTTAGCCGTGCCACAGCACCATAAGATTAATTAAAAAATTAGTTAAATATTTCATTCCTTAGCCAAATTTGTCACGGTCTTTACTTTTGAGGAAAGAATTAAATATTTTCCCAATTAGTATTGAAAAATGTTTAATCTTAAATTTGTTTAAGCGATTAAGGATTTGAATTTTGAATCAATAAAATTTGTTAAAATAAAGATTGCAAAACAATTTTGTGGTGGGCCAAATTAAATTGTGTGGAATATTTGAATCACA